>JAVYIG010005951.1:0-127074 GCA_035222895.1 Strongylocentrotus droebachiensis | reverse complement strand
CCTCCTACTATCTATATCTCTCTATCTGTACCTTACTCTCTTCAAACCTATCTTAACCTCCCTTTAAGTCTCCCTTTTTGAAAGAACTATATTCTTTTCCTCTCCCTCCTGTTGCTTTACCCATCCATCTTCTTTCTCAAAATGTCTCTATAATCACTTCTCCAGACGACAATACCGAAAGAAAAGAGGGCCTCCCATTGGGTGCTAAGATGGATGACTACTGTTCACCAGCTACGGACAGCATCCTCTACCGACTTGATGTAATATAAGCAAGCATCATTAAAAGGAAATTAAGGAGCGCGTTCTTGCCTTGTGTCGCTGAAAGCTGATTTGTCAACCGATCAACACAATACACTATGGGGCGCCAAGTGTTACCCTAGTTTTTCGGTATAAAATCACCTCATTTTGTTACAAAATTTGTACCGAATTAATTTTGTTACAAAATGATTTGTACCAAATTTATTTTGTTACAAAATGAACAACAAAAACTTATTTTGTAACAATATTTTGTTAAAAACTTTTGTAACAAAATAAATTTTGTTACAAAATGATTTGTACCGAATTCATTTTGTTACAATTTTTTTTACCGAATTCATTTTGTTACAAAATGATTTTTACCGAATTCATTTTGTTACAAAATCATTTTACCGAATTCATTTTGTTACAAAATGATTTGTACCGAATTCATTTTGTTACAGAATGAATTTTACCGAATTCATTTTGTTACAGAATGACTTTTACCGAATTCATTTTGTTACAAAATGACTTTGTACCGAATTCATTCTGTATTACAAAATGTTTTTCTTTTGTGGACGGAATACATTTTGTACCGAGCTCATTTTCATTCTGTGTACGAAATTATAGTCCGTGCATATAGTTTTGTGTCCGCGGAATGCACGGCCAGTGAACAGTTGATGCTTTGGGGAGAGGGGACTATAATCATCAACCTTGATAATAAGTTGTGTTCTTACTGCACGCACTGCCACATCCTGATAACACACTAGTAGCGTATACATGGTGTGGGTGTGTCTACACTCAATAATACCAAGATACTGGAAGTTAAAGTTAATCTGGACATAAACAAAGCGTTTCGCTAAGAATTTTGGCTAAGAATTTTGTATAAGTAAGCAAAAGACAAATATACTGATGACGGCATTAATTATTATTGTTATTGAGAGAATATAGTTTAATAAACTATATTCTCTCAATAACAATAATATTTACATACTCATATTAAAAGCGCACTTAGTTAATAACTTACTCAAGGCGCTATACAAAATAAAGTACACAAATCTCGTTACAGAATTGAAATAATATAATATCAAATTGTGGGCCCTAATGCAGGCCCTTTGGAACCTGTAAAAGTATGACGAGAAAAAAGATATGCATAACTATAAATATTTGCAAGTTGTAAATCTGTATTGTTCTTTGTAATATACCCTGGAGGACTTGGGAGGGGGTAGCGGGAGGGGCTGGCGGTATCGAGAGGGGGTGATGAGGCGAGGGGGGTCGATAAGGTGGATATAGTACACAAATTACTATGATTTTGGACCCCATGGAAGAATTCCGTCCACAAGAAAACACATTTTGTATTACAGAATGAATTCCGTACACAGAATGAAAATGAGTACGGGTACGAAATGTATTCCGTCCACAAAAAAAAATTGTATTACAGATTGAGTTCGGCACAAAGTCATTTTGTATTATTAAGTGTGGACACACCATGTGTACGCTACTAATGTGTTATCAGGATGAGGCAGTGCGTGTAGTATGAACACAACTTCTTATCAAGGCTAATACTTAATCCCCTCTCCCCCAGGCATCAACTGTTCACTGGCCGTGCATTCCGCGGACACAAAACTATATGCACGGACTATAATTTCGTACACAGAATGAAAATGAGCTCGGTACAAAATGTATTCCGTCCACAAAAGAAAAACATTTTGTAATACAGAATGAATTCGGTACAAAGTCATTTTGTAACAAAATGAATTCGGTAAAATTCATTCTGTAACAAAATGAATTAGGTACAAATCATTTTGTAACAAAATGAATTAGGTACAAATCATTTTGTAACAAAATGAATTCGGTACAAATCATTTTGTAACAAAATGAATTCGGTAAAAAAAATTGTAACAAAATGAATTCGGTACAAATCATTTTGTAACAAAATTTATTTTGTTACAAAAGTTTTTAACAAAATAAAATTTTGTTACAAAATAAGTTTTTGTTGTTCATTTTGTAACAAAATAAATTTGGTACAAATCATTTTGTAACAAAATGAATTCGGTAAAAAAAATTGTAACAAAATGAATTCGGTACAAATCATTTTGTAACAAAATTTATTTTGTTACAAAAGTTTTTAACAAAATAAAATTTTGTTACAAAATAAGTTTTTGTTGTTCATTTTGTAACAAAATAAATTTGGTACAAATCATTTTGTAACAAAATTAATTCGGTACAAATTTTGTAACAAAATGAGGTGATTTTATACCGAAAAACTAGGGTAACACTTGGCGCCCCATAATACACCTGTTCTCCCTTTAAGGCCTTGTAAAGGCTTGTGGCAGTCACTTCCTCACTTCCCTCACTTTTCTATGTCTCTCTCTGTCTCTCTGCCTCTCACTCTCTCTCTCTTTCCATTCCCTCTCTCTGTCTCTTTATTTCCTTTCCTTTTCCTCTTTTCACCTCTCGTTTTAACTCTCTCCTTCTATGTTTCTTTCTCCTGTCCCACTCTTTCTCTCTTGCACTCACCCCCAAACACAAGCTCAAACACCAAATTTCCTTTCATTCTTTCTCCCACTCTTTCTCTCTCCCTCCCTTATTTCCATTCACTATCTTACCCTATTTCAATTGATTGATTACATTTTCCTTTTTCTAATTTGTCTAATACTGTAAGCAAAACTCTCTCCAAATATCTCCCCTACCCCTCTCTGTCTCCCTCCATGCATTTCCCCCTCCCTCACTCAATTATATTTTCACTGGCTACTTTAATAGCATTCTCAATTTTCACTCTCTCTAATGTGACAATGTATTAGTATTCAAATGATGCAGTAGAGAGTCCATATAAGGACCTAATAGCATTCATTAGTATCTAATCAAAATCAATGCGTACATGATGGTCTCTTTATCAGTGTTCCAATTCTAAGTGTATGCATGCATTCATTAATTGCTCCATTCTAAATGATTTGGAAGTCTTTTAACGTCATTGGACATTAAAAGGCAGAGGGAGAGGGGAAAATTATGCCAAAGATGGTGTCTGGCACAGGAGATACTATAGTAAGGAGAAAAGAGAGAATGAAAAAAGGGAGATATAGAGATAAAGAGACAGATAGATAGATAAGGGCATGAGAGAGAGAGAGAGAGAGAGAGAGAGAGAGAGAGAGAGAGAAGCAGAGGGGGAGAGGGGAAAAGAGAGAGAGGGAGGGAAAGAATGAGTGATAGAGAGACAGGCAGGCATAATATGTGCAGTGAGCATACATACAATCAATATTACAGATGATCTTCATAAAAGTGGTGAGAATCTGCAGAGAAAGAAAAAAAACTCAAAAAGACAGCGTCTAATGATTTGGATACAGAGAAGAGCAAGAAGGGTACAGATATTCATGTGGAGAGAGAGAGAGAAAGGGAGACAGAGGGAGAGAGAGAGAGAGAGACATAGAGGGGATTGAGAGCTCCCCCTTGAGAAAGGGTGGTTTCTGTGGCTAAAACTTTTCCTAAGTCATAGGAAAAAATGGTGAACAACAGGATTTAAAAAAATCAGAAAGGGAGTGGGGGAGAGGGGAGACAGAGAAGGTGAGACAGAACAGGAGAGAGAGAGGGAGAGATAGATAGAGAAGATGAGAGAGAAAGAGAGAGAGAGAGAGAAAGAAAGAGAGAGAGAGAGAGAGAGAGAAAGAAAGAGAAAGAGAGAGAGAGAGAGAGAAAGAGAGGGATAGAGAGATAGAGGGAGATTGAGAGGTTAGGTTCTCCTGCTGAAAATTTTCCTAATCCATAGACAGAAAGTGAAAAAATCAGAGAGAAATAGAGCGGGAGAGAGAGAGACACACACACACAGGGTGAGAAAAAGTCTGTGCCAGTGTGTGAAAGTGCAGGAAATATTTAACAAGTATTAGTAGCCATGGTAACAACACACGATAAAGTCTCCTGGTTTGTGACATCATCAGTGAAGCCATTCAAGGATCATCAAGGGTTGTTGTTTCCTTTTCTACACACAAAGTATGCTTCCACTGCCATTCCAAAAACCCTCAGATGCTAATTATTAGCTCCATAATGATGTTCCAAATTTAAGGCACATTAAAGGGAGTGTGTCATGGGGAATACTGGTTAACGCCATTTACGTCTTTTTTTGGACAACTGCACGTAAACGAATGGATTTGATTAACTGGATCAGCGCGCGCTACCATTCGCAAAACAGACCAAAGTTCTCCTCACGCTTCGGTTTCCGTATGTTGCACGCACGTGAATGCTGCGGTCGCCTCGTCCGTAGTCGTATTATACCTAATTTGCCCCGAGTGGGGCCACGGGAAAGACACATTCTCCTCATGACACACTACCTTTAAAACAAAAATGGTGTGCAATGATTGTATAAACAAAACAAACAAAAACATGTATTTTACAACTGAATAAACTGTGGGTATCTTTAAATCTCTTTTGCAGGTCATTAAAATGAATCAATGACTTCGGAATTCACAAAACAAGATTCTTAATACATAGATTTATTATGTGTAAATGTAATGTACTTTAATTGCACTAAACAGCAGCATGACGGCACAGATAGTTGTGAGCTTGTAGATTTATAGTAAGCAACATATTCTTCACTGTCTTCTTCATCTCATTAACAAATTATCAGATATAAATTGGTAAGGAACGTATAGTATTTGCAATCAATAAAAACATTAATACAGCTTTATGTTATGGCCCATCTTCACAGAATGGTTTTAAAATAAAATTCATTTCATAAAGTTATATTACAATATTTTTCAAACTGTAATAGGAGCATCTTTATAAAGAAAAGTGATATACAACAAATTGTTAAAAGCATCAAATTGAATGAATATTTCCAAATGTTGCTGAAATTCAAATTACTTGAAAGCAAAGTGAGAAACAGAGAGATACAAAGGGTTAGAAAATATGAGTGTGTGCACGTGTGTGTGTGTGTGTGGGGGGGGTGCAAACACATTTGATAAGATTTCTCCTTTTACAAGCAACATGTACTTTCAAATACTTAAAATCTTTTTTTTTTTTGCTGTTTGATTTGAGTCAACTGATATTAATATGCTGATATCATGTTTCATCATGCATTACAAAAGGAAATGAGAAATGAAATCAATTACTTTATATTAAAAAGAAAATTTACCCCCTGTGAGTGATACATCATACTTCGCCGTCTTGTGTTTCTTTGAACGAGAGCGGAAAGAAACAACTGCTATAGATGTAAAAAGAGTCACCCGAGCCTTATCTACTGTGCTTCGTGAATAATTCATGATAAAATGGACTATTCTCAGGGGCAAAGTAACCTAATAGCAGGATACTCTAATTTCTCATGAGAGCAGGATAGAAATAAAAAGAGAAAGAGAATTATTGAAAGAAGACAAATGAAGGCAATGAAGTGTAAAATTAATTATGAGTACAAATTTAGAGTGAGCAGAAAGATATAAAAAATAAGAAATCATCATCATCATTTATTAAAGTCAGCCTTTCCCTCTGCCATGATGACACTCCCTCCCTCCACTTCTTTTTGTCAAGAGCATATCCTCTTCATTATAGACCAACCTTACTGCTTTCTTTCTTCACCGTATCTTTCCATTAAATCTTTGGTTTTCCTTTTCCTTTTATGCGATCACTCCCAGATCCAAAGAGGATGGTATTTGAAAAATCACACTGGAAAAACAAAATATCTTCATTCCAAATAGGCTCATATTTATGTTTTACAACCTTTTAGACAAGTAACTAAATACCGTCAATTTTGTTTACTGTCTCATAAAAACCTTTAATACCCCAATAATGTTGGCCCCCTAAAAAGGTAAAAAGGGTTCTTGTTTTCATTTTCACTAAAATGAGCAAAAAAATCATGGAAAACAACCATCAAACCAAAAGAATCATGTTTTTTTTCTCTTGAGCTTTGGAGCTAGTAGGGCATCAACTTTCAGCGTGTCCACACACAAAACAATTTATCCCGAAACTCTATAACGATACGTCGTATAAAGAATCATCATATAAATTCCAGATTGTCCACACACAAGAAACGTCGTCACTAAAGAATCATCGTATAAATTCCAGGGTGTCCACACACACAAAAAAGTTATCCCGAAACTCTATAACGAAACGTCGTATAGGTGCGCAGTTTGCTACTGCGCAGTCAAAACCGAAACCGAAACACATGTGCAGCACCACTAGTACTAGTATTTGCATTGAATGTGCCACTGGAACAATGCATGCAGTATATTTATGTATAATCAGCTGGCTGCGCAGCGGTCAGCTGGAAGCAGAAATGAGAGCTCATATCTCCTTTCGCTCGAGGTCACGTTAAGCCCCGCCCAGTTAGACTAGTTCCGTCCACACACAAAATGTCCGTGATTCTTTATCGAGTTTCAGTTCGAAACGATGCCCAACCCTGCGTTTCGTTAGACTAGTTTCGTTATACGACGTATCGTTAGTGAGCGTCCACACCTACAATTTTGGTCGTAAAACTATCGCGAAACGGTATCACTATCGCGAAACGGTATAGCTAATCATGACTAGTCACTGAAAATGTTGTGTGTGGACAGCAGGGGGTGATATGCTTTAAAACAAAGTCAACACTACTCTGGCTCTTGAGCGGATGAAATAACAGTAGTGGTGTGGAGGAAGAAAGAGAAACAAGAGAGAAATCATTGATTGGAGAAAAGGCTTCAAACATTCTGAAGAGGACAAGGGAAAAGGGGTATACGAAAGATCAAGAGTGGGTATGGTGAAGTGATCAGGAGGGCAGCAAATCGGGACAGGGAGGAGATTCAAGAGAAAACGAGAAGACTGATAGAATTGGATCCCTACAGATCGAAGCATGAACATCTTAGAATTCATGATGCATTCCAGTTCTGAGAAGATGAATCATTCATGCACTTAATTACATACAAGTACCTGACAACAATACAGATTGTTGGGTGTCAAACAGAAAAGGAAAACGTCCCCACAGATCCATTTGCTGGAGAATATTCAACTTGCAACTTAAGGCTGTTGAGAATTAAATCTTGTTTTGACGGAAATGCTCGAGGAGAAGAAAGATTCCTGTTTTTTGTGGCAGATCTAATGATTCACCATCCTAAATGCATGATGTACAATCTCAGTGCATCTGTGTGAAATGTATTACAGGGTGAACAACTCTTTCTCCCCTTCCTCTTCCAGGTGAATTTAACCAACTCAGTTGAATCTACTACCTAAATTACCTTTTGATTAATCAACTGAAATTAAGCCACCATAACTGATTTCAGAGATTTCAACCCACCTGCTGTAATTTTTTATATCCATTTGAAAAAGTTCAATAGCTCCCCTGCCCTGGTAAAAAAAGGGAAAATCCCACTTTCATTGTGTTGATACTTTTCTCAGAAAATAATGATTGGTATAATTAGAGTGATTTATATTTTCATTTATTAGTTTGCCACATAAGGTAGTCCGAATGTTAAGAGGCATAATTATCTCAATTACCATGACAAAGTACCACTTATGTAATAGCAATTACATTTACTCTCTTGTAATGAATTCGATGTTTTTCTTCAACAGGAATAAGTTACAGATATCCTAGATACAGCTCGTTGTGCAATTACCCTGTCCAGCTTTCAACAAACTTTTATTCCTTCTCCTCTCTCTCTCTCTTTCTCTCTTATTCTGCCTTCCTCTTTCTTGTCTTCTCATGCTCTCTCCTCTTTCTCTTATCCCTCTTTTATCTCTCTCTTTCTCCCTCCTCCTCTCTATCCCCCTCTCTCCCTCTCCCTCTTACCCTCACCCTCTCTCATCCTCTCCTTCTCTCACCCTCTCTCTCTCAAAATCTTTCTCCCACTCCTCTTCTGTCTCTCTCTCTCTCTCCCCCTCCCCTCCCCTCCCTCTCTCACCCTCACCCCCTAAACCTCTCCCTCTCTCACCCTCTCCTCTCTCACCCTCTCTACCTCTATCTCTAAACACCCAGATGTAGTAAATATGTGGTAGAAATTCTTCCTCAATATACTCTACACATCAATAATGGCTGCTTAAATTTAAGCCATTCTAATCACGTCCAAAGAATTCTGAAAGCGCACTGTTAACATTATATCCTATTGTGATTTACAAGAACAGAATAGTACTAACATTATTTCTTACTTATATAACACAATTGAAGAATAGTTGAAAATCAACCTCAGGCTACTTTCAATAGCCTACAGTCACAAGAACATATCACATAATAAACATGCTTTCTAGGAGCAATACAAGAGGCATTGAGTTGAAATTGCCCTAGAGTTGATGTCTTGAAAGTCTATGCAATCAGGTTACATAATCTTGGTGTCAGAACGTTGGGTTATCACCCTTTAATATAGGCATTTAGATATTGCCAACATCGTAACTATCCCAAGAAATCAAGATAATGCCGATTCAATAACTGACTGTTTTGCTTTAATGTTCAGATTACTTGCTATAGATGTTTTGTTCATGTTTGCCAATAGGGCTAAGCCATTGAAATTGCCCCTATAAATCAATTGATAGTATTTTCACTCTTGTTTCCTGAATCGTGTAATTGGTACATGTGACTGAAGCTTCTTGTACCGAGTTTAACACTCAGTGTAATCATTCAGACTCACCTCAAAATTTGAATTCACAGGAAATTCATTACAGAGTTTCTCCTGCCCCCGGGCTACATTCCTCCGACAGGCGAGCGTAAATACGACTTCACCGTCAACGAAGATTCTGTTTGTATCAGATCAGGCAGGCAGGCAATAATTGAGATGCGCGCTGACGGTTGGTTTTCAAATCACACGCTCTGATATTCCACTTGTAGCCTGACACTGATGGATGTGAAGATGGGGGGAGGGGACGGGGGGGGGGGGGGGGGGGGGGGGAGGAAAAGAAAATGAGAGGTGATCGGAAGAGACAAAGGATATATGCTGAGGAAAGACATTGTTGGTGTTGTAGAGCTTGTACTTGTGAAAACTATACAAATGGATCTCTATAATCAACAAGTTAGGATATAATCCATCAATAATGTGAATGTGCCAGACTAAGCTAACACTAGAAGACCTCAAGTACTTCAGATAGATTATTGCAACAACAAAATTTGTATAAAATAAACAATTAGTAAATAGGTTCAGCCTTCATTTTATCCTGTTAACTATCACTATAAGATTTCAATTGTTTTAAAAATACATTTTGTTATGACGGCTTAAAATGATTACTATGAACAATGAAAACTAGTGCAGCATTTATGCCTACAATCCATCAATGTCAAGTAAGACTAAAACATAACAAGAGTCTGGATATTTACAATAACTTGAGAATATTTCTGACAACTAAAATATGCAATCAACAAGATTACATCACAGATAATGACCATTAAATTACCATTTAGGTGTATGGCCATTTGGTCTAATCTCCAATAATTATAATGCCCATTTAGTCTACTATCCATCATCATATTATTATTTATGATTATATTATTATTATAACATATGAATTGTAGACAAAATGGGCATTAGGCGAACTTGAAATAAGACTTACTGGAAATTGTCTTGTCAAAATTTCTCAAATTTTAATTGAAGATGGTACAACTAGCAGACTTGAATTAATTAGAACATAAAAAATGTGTCTAAAATCACATTTAGTTCATATTTATAAATATGATCAAAAGAGAATAACCTACATGGATAGCATACTGCCTAATTCTTTAAGACTATACTAGTGTCACTACTAATGTAAAATGGAGCATTTCAATTACACTGCTGTATACAGTTGGAATAAATTTCTGTAATCTATTTTATGCTATAGTCACATTACCCAAAAGTAGCCTGCTCGGCGGCCGAGCGACGAGTTTTTAACCAATTCTGCCCGGAGCCTGCCCGGCCACCGAGCGGCGGCCGCCCAGGCACCGCTCGTTTTTAGGGCATCGCTCGGGGCCGCTGAAATTTGGGCGGCGCCTGCTCACTTTTCACTCTCCGCCCAAAATACGCTCGGTGCCTGGGCGGTCGCCGCCCGGGCACCTACCTAATCGCTGGGCGATGCCTAAATTCCAACAGCGACCGAGCAGGCTACTCATCTGTCGGTCGCTGCTCTGATTTGTGACCATAGCTTAAATGAAATGATTGTAACAATAGGATTTATTCCTGATGGATATAATATCTTCACAGAACTTGATTGATCAACCTCTATGATATTTTAATATGATCTGATAGTAAGGTCTGAGCAGATATCAACTTTATCTATATCTAGAATAAACCATCTTATATATTCCAACTTTATGGCCAACAGTGTATTTCAAAAATAAAAATAATATAATAATAATAATAGTATGTCTTGTTTACCCTGGGTAGCCTCATCAGTATTCATACTGTTCTCCCTGAGGGCCCTGCAATCATATTATTACCTCGGTCATCGGATTCAGGCTTACCCACACACAATGTATGCATATTCTTCACTCCCTGGGAGCATTCCAGCCAGGCATCGTTTTTACAAGCGTACACTTGCTAATCTAAGCACATTAGCTATCGCATCCTACCGGGTACCCATTTAACACCTGGGTGGAGAGTGGCAAAATGTACAAGCAAAATAAAATCTATAAATGTAGTGAATGTTATACGGTGTGCTCTTCTTGTCTAACATTTGTTGGTGTTGACAAGCACCAAGTGTAGTGCAAGTAAAGCTTCCTATCCAATCCCTCAATATTACACATGACTAATGTAACCCGAGAAGATTTCAATTACTTCAAAAATAGAATATAGACATGTCTCAAGTGATGTACAGAGTGGGGATTCAATTTCCACAACCTGGAATAATCAATGAGTGCAGTACGCATTCAGCCAGCTGTCCAAACCCTCAATCTATGTACAAGTATTTAGTATGACAGGAAAATTTAGATTTGTCAGAAAAAATAGGATACATTTTTAAGCCTGTCTGCACTAGTTTGGACAGGAGGTATTAGACCTCCCTGCATGGTAACTGACAGGTGTTTATCTCATCAAATCAGCTCTTAATTAACATAAGAAAAAGGCTTGGGCATTGTTTGCTATATAGAGGGTGCAATCAGCTACAAGTACCGTAGTGCAGTCCTGCTTTAAGTGTCTACAACCTTGGAAATGTTATGTTATGTTATGTACGAGCAAAGTATGGCTGTTGATTCAACTATTTTAAAAATAGAATGTTCTGTAAGGATACCGAGAAATTCAATGTTGGAATAGGCAAAATTTAATACTCAGGCGATCACTATCTGTCTCTTCATTCAAAATGGGCCTTTAAAACATTTCTTTTTTTTAATCCAGATTTTTTAGGATTCTGTAAGTTTTCATTTTCATTTTTTGTTGTTGTAGGATTCTACTGGTTGTAATCGCTTTGGGTTGCTCTGGGTACAGTGCAGTATATAAATAATAAAACTAATAATCTTATGTACGAGCAAAGTATAACTGGATAACGTCACTATTTCAAAAGTAAAATTTTATGTCAGGATACCAAGAAATTTAATGTGATGTCCATGCAAATGCAAGCTAAGAATAACTCTAAGATTTTGGCTATATACAAATAGAGCATACATCAGCAAAACCCTTTATTCCTATTTGCAACAACATTGTGGAATAAAACAGTTTAAAAAGTCAAATTGAAACACAAATAGCCTGTAAACCTCTGTAAGGAATTACAAATAATAATAATAATAATAATAATAATAGATCACATTTATAATGCGCCTAATACGTTGTTTCAAGGCGCTGTGGTGCTGTTGTCCCAGCAGCCATTAAGTGAAGCAATGTCCTTACACGAAATAAAGCCGGGACGATAGCACCTAATAACATTATTATTGAAAATAAATTATTAAGATTCAAGTTGATTATGATGTCAATTGAGGATAAGAAACTCAGTTTTTTTTAATGGAAGTCTACTTGATTGTTTCTTTTAATTTCCATTAATTTGAAATAATTTTGCAATGGATGATATGATCTGTTCAGAGCAGAAGGGTATTTCTCATCTACTTTAAAGGGATAGTTGAGTTCTGTTTTCAGACCGCAAATGCCTTCAAAGTGCATGGTTATTGCTCTTATTGTTATCTATGACATTTCTAGTGCCCTATTAGAACCTAAAATTACTATGAAGGTAATTTTGGACCCCAAAATGTATGAAATTTAGCCAATACGATTATACCAATTCAGCTCCACTTTCAAAAAAATATGGTGACCTTAAATTAATTATTTAATAAAAAAATAACAATACATGGGCTGGCTGGTTGTGCGTAATATAACCAACACGAAAATGCCAACAAAAAAGCCAACAAAATAGCCAACATCGACATTGGCTGAAATACGACGTAAAAGGCGCTATTTCATTTTTGCAACGTCTTTTTCAAATTATATAATATTTGTGGTGGTACACAAATATTAGAAATTGTTATATTTATGGATATTTCAGCCGTTATGTTAAATATTATGTTCTTTCAAATTTGACACTCAGTTTTTCATTATCTCACAAAAAATTATTTTGTGTAGCGCAACAGAACTCATCTATCCCTTTAACACAGAGATTAGGCTCATTCTGGCTCCTAACAGACCATCAATTAAATGAGAGCCTTCAAGAAGATAGAACACCCCAAATTTCCATTTCCTGGTTGTACTCATACATAGGAACAATATGCGATTGGATGGCTGTGTAGTTATGCAGATCTTAAGTAGATGTAGACTTACTGTTGATGATGAGAAAATCCTCTCCAGATACAGGGGGGATTAGGAAGGGATTGTTCCACTCAGAACAAGACAAGGGATTAGGGAAGACAAGTGTTTGGCATGCTCATATGCCTTGTCCATAACTATGCCCTCATAAAGGTTTAAGTGTATACCAATCATTACAGAATGCTTTGATGGATGCAAGGTGTTACTTGTCGCTGTATTGTGTTCAAACTATGATCTTCAGACAGTACTTCTACAAAGAAATATTGCATTATAAATACACTTTAAAGTAAAAAAAAAAAAACTGACTTGTTGAAAATAATAGTCAAAATATATGTACAGGCTTGGATAGAATAGGGTCTGCATGGAACCCATGTATGAGTTGGGTTCTGTGAGCACATTTTTATGTTATATACTTTATTTACTTCATACTCTATAACCATTAACCTAAAAAATGCCTGGTATCCATTTAGATTGATTTTTATACATTCAAAGTATGCACAAATTATGTTTTTGGGTGATTGGTATACTGTAATAATGATACTTTTGTTTACCCAGGGAAGCCTAATCAGAATCAATGCTGTTCTTACACATTACCACAGCAATTATTGCCAGTTACCCATTATACACCTGTGACCTGGGTGGAGAGTGCCAAATGTGGATTAATGTCTTGCTAAAGGACATTGGGGCCAGGCTGCATGGGATTCAAAACCTCAACCCTTACATTGGTATAGAATTGAATACACCACTATATGACATAACAATCTAATCATATACGAGGGAATATATGCTGAAGTAATACAGCATTTCTTTCAATTCTTCAAGAAAATAACAATAATAATTGCTTTCCTATTTGAAAATTACTGTAAGAAAACAGCACATTATCCTATCTTATCTGATTAAGATTTTTAAAGAGAGGAAAGAATATTTGAAATACAGTACAGAGAGCAGGATAGAGAAGATAGAAAGAGAGAGAGAGAGATAAAGAGAGAGAGAAGAAAAGAGATAGAGAGAGAGAAAAAAAGAGAGAAAAGAAATAGAGATAAAGAGAGAGAGATAGAGAGATGGAGTGGGAGAAAGAGAGAGAGAGAGAGAGAAAGAAAGGGGACACTGCACAGCGAGAGAAAGGGAATCTCACTAATTTACCTTTCCTATAAATAACAATTCCATGAAAAACTAATCAATTATGTATTACAAGTTCAAGTCTAAATACCACTTTTGGAACAGTGCATTGTACACATCAAGCCAGTAAATTAATCAGACAGTCAATGTATATATAGTACCCCTTTATAGCAAGCATTGAGAAGAAAAGCATGATAAAGGGCTCGGCTGACCTACAAAATAAAAACCTTTACCTATTGATCACACACCCTATTAGACGAGATGTGTAAATATATTAAATTGCTGGAGGTACGTGTAGCTTATCAAATTTAGCTGGTAGACAATTTCCCCTCAAGCGAGGGAGTCTCATAAGAAAAGAAGCCTGATTGGATGCTCTGGGTTTGTATGATAATAATAACAGTCTGGTTTATTGGTAGTGTTGATGCATTCCGAAGAAAAAAATTGATAGAGAAGGGGTTGGATCTTTTTTGAAATGAAGCATGGTAAATTGTTTTTCGTTTCAGAAGTATGATTGAAAGCTAATGAACAAACAATTATCACTATTCTGTATAGATAATTCTCCCTCATTTGGTTTGTTTGTGTATCAGTAGATGTACTAGATACACAAGAATTGTGTCAAAATAAATACTGATAAACATATCACCCTGAAATCATTTTTTTTTTTCTATTTACATTTCAAGATGAAATTAATTTCCATTTTGTGACAGAATTATAGTTACTTTCATTTATTATTGAGGATGGTCATAATAAAGATAATAAAGTAATGGACTGTGTTAAGCTAAGTTTGACTACATGTGTAAGTCTCCATACAGACATACTGATCCATTAAGTAGCCATTACTAGTTGAATGAGCACACACATCTTATACAAATAATTTTGACAGGTAGATATCATACATTCCTAGTTCATTTCATCCCTGTATTTATACCATATCCAAGAAAAGAAGAAATTATTGTATATGATGGATTAGAAATAGTGATGGATTAGAAATAGTGACGGTCTGTGAAATAAATTTTCATATCACAGAAAACAGATACAATGTTGAATACATCGACGACACATCATAGCATTCATATACAGTGAAACCTGTATATAAAGACCGCTCGAGGGAGACATGAAAAGTGATCTTAACAGGCAGTTGGTCTTTATATACAGGTTCCTATAGTGCAGGTTTCAATTAGAAACCCTATTCAAAGGAAACCTAAAATGTGGTCCTTATAGACAGGTGGCCTTTCTATACAGGTGGTTGCTAAAGCAGGTTTGACTGTACTTATGATGCAAACTCCACAAAATGTACCCAATTTTATTCATTCAAGTATTATCAGACGGATATAAAATGCAGAGCATATTGACATGTTACAATTCATCTTATTTCATTTTGGCTATATAAGTTCCATATTGCCCTGGCACATTGCCTAGTTCCCTACAGATCCATGAAATGAGAAACCCCTTCTCCGCATATTCGGGGGTAAGTTCACATATGCTCATCCAATGCTACATCTTAAGGATATAGAGACAGATTACACCGACAGACCCCATTGCAAATTATCATAGTTATCTTTTGGCTTGATCATGACAGCATATTGCCTACTTAGCGCCAGATAAATGAACTGAGAAGGCACTACAATGTGTTCCTTGCTCCATTGTGGGATAAATTCACATAATGTCATAAATGATCGTGTTTATTCAATCCATTAATTGTACAGATATACCCACACAGCATTAAGAGCTAGTAACAGTTCATAATTCAGCTATAATCTTGACACCATATTGTCAATATTTACCATCAAACCCAAGAATTGAGAAGGCTTCGAGATGCCAACGTTCGTCCTCTTATGAAGCACTTCTCCTCACTGAAAACATATACAGAGATATCACATTGACATGGTTGCAAAACATCTTGTTTTTTTTTGTTTACCTGATAAGAAAACCATATTGCCTACTTACCTATCTAATGAAAAGGCACTGCTAGGACACGATCCTCGCTATATAACACAACGCAAACACACATCCACACACTGTCGGCTTGGACTAGGGGATCTCCAGCGACTGCCAACGTGTCTGTGGTTTAATAAGAGCACTACCTATGGTTAGCTACCTGGCTAGCGATCAAGCTGGTGTATATATGCCGCAGTGAGACACTACGCATCCTCTAATATGTGGTACGAGAGTATTAATGTTGGCGGTCTGCATGAGCTGTGTTCAGCCAACGCAATTAGATGAGCTGTTTGCTTGCCTGTCATCTTGTGACCGCTCCAGCGTACTGCTTGCGTGTCGTACGAGGAGGAATTGTGTCTTACGCATGTTCCCTTTTTTCTTCCGTTTTTCAGGTTGACATCAACCTCTTGTTTGCTTCTCTCTTTCACCTTTCTTTTTTTCCTCTCTCTCTCTCTCTTCCACTCACTCTCTCTCTCTCTCTCTCTCTCTCTCTCTCCCTTCATCCTGATCTTGTGTTCTCTTTCTCTTTCTCTCTTCCTTTTATGGTAATGTTGATTTCTTTGTCTAAGTACATTTATATTGCTCCATCTCTCTCTCTCTATCTTTCTCTCTCTTTTCCTCCTTCCCTCATTCCCTCTCATCCTTTTCTCTTAATTTCCTCTTTCAACTCTACTTCTGTAATCCTACTCTCTACACCCCCTTTTCTCTCTTCCCCTCTCTCTCCAATGATGTCAATCAAATAGATCAGAGCTATCTATAAATTATTATCTACTCGAAATGTTTGACCTTTAAATAAGATCTCATTGCTACTACGATCATCATCTATCTTAAACCAATTATTTCTTTCCCATCAACATTGACCCAATATTACTATGTATCCACTGTGATTTACATACTAATTACCCAATTTATATTATCTCTCTACGTATCTGAATTTTGCATCTCCCTCCCTGATCCCACCTCTCTCTCTCTCTCTCTCTTCCCCTCTCATTTCTTCTTTTTCTTGTTTCCCTTTCTCAGTCTCTGTCTCCTCATCTCTCTTTCTTTGTCTGTCCCCACACTCCCTTCTTGGTCTATTTTATATCCCTTTCTTTCTCTCTCACTCTCTCTCTCTATCCTCTCTTTGTTCCTTACTTTCCCTCCTCCCTCTCTCTCCCTGTCCTCCATTCTCTTCCATTTCTTCTCTTCCCTCCTTTCTGTCTGTCTGTCTCTTTCTCTCTCCCTCTCTCTCAATCAAACCACAACTCACCCTTCTCCCTTTTCCCCTCTCTCCCCACTCTCTACCCCCTCATCTCCACCTCTCTCTCTCTCTCTCTCTCTCTCTATCTCTCTACTTACTTTCCCTACTCAATCTTTCTTCTAGATCTTCCTCCGTTATTCTGCAGTGTAGTAAATACAAATAAAAAACTATAAATGATTAACCAATGTACAACCAAATCTCCAATTTCAAGTCGCCTGCATTTGGCAATTGAAATGAAAAGCATTATGTCATAAAACAAAGTAGTTATGCAGCCCACATACACTCCCACACTAAGTCCAAGTTTAATTCCTGGAAGGAAACAAAGTCTATGAATTCAATGACCATCAAACTATTATTAGTCAGTCTAGTTGAACAATATGGCATATGAAAAGGATTATTGTTTCAAAAGACAACACCCAAAAGTAATTTACATCTAAACTAAACCTTCAAAATTGTCCAAAACAACATTGGAGATAATACTGCAGAAATGTTAAAAGGAAGTCACATGTTATAAAAGTGCATGTGTCTGAGAAGTTATTTTATTGCATAAGTTATTCTAAGTGTGTCAGCTATTCCATTGTATTAAATAGGCAAAAAAATGACACTTTCCCCTTCTCCTCCTTCTCCTCCTCCTCCTCCTCCTCCTCCTCCTCCTCCTCCACCTCCTCCTCCTCCTCCTCCTTCGTCGTCGTGTTCTTCTTCTTCGTCGTCGTCTTCTTCTTCTTCTTCTTCTTCTCCTTCTCCTTCTTCTTCTTCTTCTTCTTCTTCATCGTCTTCGTCGTCGTCGTCTTCGTCGTCGTCGTCTTCGTCTTCTTCTTCTTCTTCTCCTTGTTCTTCTCCTCCTCCTCCTCCTCCTCCTCCTTCTCCTCCTCTTCTTCTTCTTCTTCTTTCTAGTACTCTTCAAAGGGCTATGCAGCCTACCACAAAGATGGACTAACAATAATACACACACCATTTGTATATTATATATCTTGAAAGTTTGAAGTAAATTAAACACTGGGTATATTCAAGCTTCTAGTGAAAAGCAACATTAAACAAAATACACCATTTTATCATGCAAAAACATGTTGCTACCCTATGCACTTTTGAAGAGAATTTCATTGAATTTGGTGCACTTTAAAACCATACCCGTCACCACAATTACCTAAGATCTCTTCCCTTTGTTTTGAGAGACCCCCTCTATCTCTGAGGTGAAAATAAACACTTTACATTACAGTTCACCTCACTGACAAGTATGTCATCCATTGGTGTAGCTATCTGGAATGAGGGAATGCCCCCCTCCCTGATTGATTTGCCAGAAGAAGTGGACAAAATGAAAAGAGAGGGAAATGAAAGGGGGGGGAGATAACAAGATAGATGATGATATAACACCTTTTCACACCTTCTAGTTTTACAATCACTTGTTTTCACAGATTTCATATGTCTATAGTAAGACTGGAACCCCCCCCCCCCCTGCCCCCAAGTCAATGGGTAGACCCACACTATGCCACTGATGATATCACCTCATTTTCTGTTTGTAAAAGAAGCATGGCTTAGTAGGGGAGGCAGAAACACATCCCCTCCCCTATGTATTGACAAAGAGAGAGAGAGAGAGAGAAAGAGAGAGAAGGGGGAGGCAATAAGAAAAGAATATATTCCCCCTCCTACCGCCCCCCTCCCCTTACTTGGTGGCCTTGGTCTCATGTATTACATAAAATACACCTGGTAAGACAAGAGAGAGAGAGAGAGAGAGAGAGAAAGAGAAAGAGAAAGAGAGTATGAAACTATACAGGAATAAGAGGAAGGGTAAAATGAAAGAAGGTGAAGACAAAGAGAAATGAAGATGCTTTTACCCCCTCACATACCCTCCTCTTACATAATTGCCTTGCTCTCTCGCATGGCAACAAGTAAGACTGGAGCCCCACCCCTCCCCCTGTCCCCTCAAAGGCTAGACCAGCGCCATGCCATTGATGCCAGCCATCACTTGATTTCCTGTGTAGGCTTACCCTAACCTGATAATTTCCAGGGAGCAGATACAGATAATATATTCACACCCCCAAAATCCACTTGAATTATTGGACCAATATGCACTCTGTATGGTAATCTTTTGACTTAGATCATGATAACACTATTCTCAGCAAACATGAATGAAATAATCCCTATAGGCCATGAGGGATAACACAACCTACACACATATTTGTAAAGCGCTTAGAGACATTTGTATTAAGCGCTATATACAAATTAAATATTATTGTTATTATTCTCAGTAACAGCTTGCCTGAATAAAAATTAGGGGTACAAATGAAATATCAAGCATCCACCAAATCTGTTATTGTATCTGTAATTTTCATCTTGTTTTATGGATATTAACTGAAAATTAGATTATGTACATAACATCATCTGAAATTGAGTGTACCATACCTTAATGTTGTATAATTAACCATTCATTAAAAGAACTCCATAGAAATACTTGACAAGACTTCAGCCAAGTATTTTACAAGCTTTTTTTACCCCAAAAATCCTATTTTTCTTAAACCTCACTGCCTTAAGCTCTATGTCTTTATCCTCTCCAAGAACAAAACCATTAGTAACGACACGATTTCCTCAAGAGTGGACAAAAATAATCCTGTTTTACCGGAGAGTGATGAAAGCACTGATTAATTTCAGCGTTGCACCATTGTTAGGCGGCTTTCTTTTTTACATCAATGATGTCAAATCTTTTAATAGGTTAGAGGTATAGTCTGTGCTGATGTCATAGCGACGTCACGCTGGCTATATATGTGATGACGCCATCACGGTTGATATAACACTCTTGAAGTGATAGGCTTTGCATTGCAGGTGATCTGAGAGCTGGGAGAAGTGCACGTATCCATATGGGAGAGGGAATAGACTTTAATTTGGACAAAAAAAACATGGTTACCATGGTACTTTTTTATAAGGGATAAATACGGAAAAGAAGGAATAGCCTTTTTTAGGGATATTATTTTTGGTTTCATTACATTTTAAAATAGTACAACAATCACCACATTATCATGCATCACATCCCTGAAGTTGAATTATAAATAATTCAGGTTTCTTTGAATAGAAAGGAAGTTTATATTTATATTTTTTCAGCATAATAGTTTTATGCTATATTCTGTGGGATATGTTGTCAAATGTTGATGTAAATCTAGTTGCTTTAGAACAGGCAGTTAAGGTCACTGATCAGAAGGGAAACAAAATGTAATATTATTTTTGAAAACTTGAACTGTATTTATATTACCGCACGCAAAAGAAAACAGTTATCACACTATGATTGAAAGCAGTTAAAATCTAAATGTATGAGAGAAGTGAATATAATATTAAAATTACTTTATAATAGGGTCAAATCATCTCTAACCAGAAGTGGAGGGTTATCTGAAATAAGTTATTTGGACAGAGCTTCTTGTGACCTGTTTAGTCAAGGAGTGGAGGTAATCCTCTCATTTTTCTCTAAGTGTTTTATAATTTCAACAATATTCTTAATGGAGGTTCTGTGGTCTGGTAGATGAATAGTCTGACTGTGGATCACAGGGTCCACGGTTCGAGTCCCGCCGCGGCACTATTGTCCTTTGGCAATATATAAATCTGCATTTGCCACTCTATACCCAAGTGTTAAATGGGTACCGGTAGGAAGGAATTCCTTGAATGCTGTGAGCGCCTAGCAGAGCCGCGTAATATTTGGAGCGCCTTGAGCACCTTGCATGGTGGATATGTGCGCTATAGAAATATCCGATATTGTTATTATTTAAAATTACTTATCTTCTTTCTTTATTCAGCCCATATGCGACTGAGTGAATCCATTATTCTGCATTAAATGGTACATTATAATTTTCAGCCACAATATCATCTTTTGTCTCTGCCCTTTTCTTTTTTTAGTCTTCTTTTCATCATTTTACCAAGCAGATTGTATACTTTGTGACAAAGAAGAGAGGAGAAAATCCAAGGATAAAAATCGATGTGAAAATCCAGACGGCTCACAGTGTCATTAGTCATATCCCATTTCTCCATCTCAGAACGTTAACGTCCAGTGGGACATTAGTTTGATAATGGTTTGTTTTCCTTGAGCCGGCAACCCATCAAGACTTCTGCTCATGGAGACAGTAATTGTTCCCCGGCTTAAAGCGTGGGATATATCAAGTGTGTCTACGGGGGAAAGGGGGGGGGGCACATTTACATCGTTGGCTGAAATGTTTTACGAACAGATAGTATAATGAGGTTAATGAATCAGAGATATAATCATGTAATTTTCAAAACTGTTATCTTAACAGGTGGGAGAATGGGGGCACTTATAGGCGCACATATTTACCTAATGGGTGATAGAATGACGTTAACAAATCAAGGATAAATTTATTTTTCAACATGTTTATCGGGGTGGGGGCATATTGACAATTGGCAGGTATGTTTTGCAAATATGTAGAAGAATAACATTAATGAATCTTATAAAAGCAATTCATTTTCTTGCGGGGGTGAGTATAAAGAGCATATTTACAGTGGACACAACATAATTCACTAATGGGTAACAGAATGATCTATATAGATGAATGGATAGCTCTTATGGGCTGTGTAATGTGTAGTCTGTTGAGAGCGAGTGAAGGTCACTATTCTTAAAATGACAATGCCTTTTAGACTCTCAACAGATTACAGTATGTGGAGCATTACTTTCTTTTATCCAACAAAGCTATTACATCTATTTTGCAAAATATTATTCTGTCAATAATTCACAAACAATTGTAGGTATAATAATAGTGGGTTCTTGCATAGCATTCATGTCTGTCAGATTTGACCCTCCTGGGGCTCCACAATTATTACCCTGGCTTTAACATGGTTGCCATTAGGGCTCTAGCATTTCAAGAAATTAATTCCTGTCAGGTTCCCATTAACCTCGCCTGGGTGGAGTGTGACACAAGCCGGGAAACATGAGATCCACACTAATTCCAGAGCTCTAATCAGACGTTTTATCATCAACCGACATTTCAGTACTCATGGTGATTCTGGTCCGGAAACATTGTTTTAAAGCTAAAGTAATATCAATCTTGAGAGGGAGCAATATGCCTCTATACAATATAAAGAGTTTATTAGTTTATAAGATCGCATAAGCTTCCAATATGTTCATCTTAACCAAATTCATGACCCCATACCAAACCTTTGTATTAACTTTAAAGGTAAAGACCAGTATTGGAAATGCCCCAATTTCAAAAAATGAAATGGAAGCTCTTTATTACCAATCATGTGAAAGAATATGTTTTGACTAATACATGATGATAAAAAAAATTGCTGGGAAACCGCCTACTAATTGATATATTTGGTAAATTAGTTTATCTATTGGACTGTGAGAGATAAACGCACGTGTCGCGTACGTTTGCCTAGTCCCATAAACATCTTACTGTGTACAGTACTTGTAACTTTACTAAGACTGGGCCAAATTTGTTATCATTTTGATGATTCCAGAACCTTGCAGTACACACCAATACTTATATGCTAGATGATCAACCTTTTCTGATCAATTCCACAACGTTTCTTTCACAATGCATGACCATAACTGGTTTTATCTTTAAGACACATAAAAAAAAACTGAAGGCATCTTTATGAGAAACTGGAAATCATCAGTAGATGTGGACTCATTATTAAATAAAATGGATGGTGGATGAGTCTGATAAAACAAATTATATATCCACAATATTTGTATATTTATATCCATTTAGAGGCCACACATCAAGTTTCACCACAGTTCTAAACAAAAGAGAGAAACAAAGAGCAAGCCTGTAAAATGATTGCAAGTTTGGATGACAATCAAAACAAGATATGAACCTATTTGGATTGTTTAAAATTATTAATAATATCATAATTTTCTGACGGAATATCAAATATAACATTTTATTATCGATATAAGGCTTCCAAGTGGTACAATAAATCAGTGAATTTAAATTCCTTCACCCAGTACCCGGATGACAGATCAATATTGTTTTCGTATCGCTCTGTTAGGCCTAAAAAAAAAGATATTGTATTGCCCTTCAGGTGCTAAAACATGGGTCGATCGGTCGTAAATCTTCTTTTTTCCCCCACCTTTTTTCTTCCTCTCTGGGCTGATATTTGTTCAGTTTTGAATGCTTCAATAGATATTTTGTATTCATTACACATTTTGTTTCTCTAAAAAACGGTGAAGAAAAAAAAAATTTATCAAAAAGCCGACCGTGGATTTTGAGATTTTGGGTCGGTCGCAAAGGTCAATACAACAGCTTTTTTTAAAGGCGTTATCCAGGAACTTCAACTGTCGATACAATTTTGCTTGATTATCAAATTTCGTTATTTCGCCTGTCAGCCTGATATAGATAATAATAATGATGTTGTATAACTTTGTTTTTGTTTGAAAGAAGAATAAGAACATATTGCCATAGCAAGAGCAATATATTCTTGTATCACACTCAAAGCCATTCAATATAATATATTATTGAAATATATTCAAGGTACACAATATGAATATAAGATTTTGCTAAATTAAAGTACACCGCCCCTCGTCAAAATGTTAAAGTGTACTTAAAACTTAATGTAGAATATGATTTTATGAGCTATTACCCCTTCTTTGGAGGTGTTGAACACGAATCTACCAGCTGCCCTTTTTTCTAAATGACGTCTTTGGCCGTTGCCATGGTAAAAAAGAATTTTCTATAAAATGGCATGCATTTCTCATCAAACAACCAAAGTGGCTAAATAGAAGTATTTCCAGCTACCCATTTGATTTTAATAAAAAATCTCACTCATCCCAGATCATGGTTATGCTGAAATATGAAACATACTTTGTTACCATGGCAACGGCCAAAGACGTCATTTAGCACACTGGCAACAGGTGGATTTGTGTTCAGCATCCCCATAATTGGGGAAAGAGCACATAAAATCAGATTCTACAGACAATATTAAGTAAACTTTCAACTTGCCATATACTAAATGGACAATTATACAAGGTATATACATATATATGAGTATGTCGTAATATAGAAAGAAATAGGTAGAGACAAAGAAAGGGGGAGTGAGAAGCAACGTGGTTTGTTCTAAATCTAAACTTTGCTCAATTCATTTAGACATACTACACCATAATCATCTGCATAAAAAGAAATGAGCACCCGATATGGTAAAGTAGGATTTGATTTGATTTGATTTGATTTGATTTTATTTATTCATCATCAATAACATCAGTGATTAAACATTTGAATACATCGTGAATGGTACATGTTCATAAATGAATATTATAGATCATATTAAAGAAAAACCTAACAAAGTATTGATATGCTAGACATATGTCTTTTCTCATAGAATATAGAAGGTGATGAAAAGGAGCCAAATAATAGCACATGTGCTAGTCGAGTCTGGCCCCTGTTCTTAGCACACACTTGGCAAAAATAAATATATCATTATCAAAAAATAAAACTTGACAGTAGAAGTATACATGTTGAGTAATACCGTAGCACAATTTCTACACTCCAAATATAATTATGAAGAGGATATACCAGGTTAAAAAGTCATAGATACATGTATCTACAGATTATTTATACAAAAAATTGCATTTTTTTGACAAAAAAAAACAACAAAAATGTAATATGGAGATTATTTACAATATATACATGTGTACTTGCATAATTCAATCACTTATTCATCAAGTAATCGTTGAGATGTTTACGAAAAGTGTTTCTAGACCCTTTGTTTTTGATTTCATCGGGAAGTTCATTCCATAATCGGGTTCCTACAGGAGGATGAAACTCCTGTTCAAAATTTGTCTTTTTCTATACCCATCCATCAAATCCTTTTCCCAGGGAGGGCGAGATTATTCTCAAAGACTTTTCACGAATCTGAGAATTAGGTTTCTATGAAGATTGAAGAGCTCTTATATATCTTACTCTAGAAAAAGAAATTCATGCATTACAAGAAGAAAAAATGCATTTCGATCATCATCGTGTAAAGAATTCACAGTGTTCTATTCTAAAAGTATTTTTAAAGCATAGTTTCACATTTTCTAGTGAAGAAAATTAGAATGGATAATTATGCAGACATTTAACTTTTAGAGCTTGAATGAAAAGGTATCAGAATAGTTTTAAAGGAATAAGATTTGTTCATGAATTAATTACTGCAATACCCCCCCCCCTTTTGTATTAGACCATGAATACATTTGAAAGAAAAAAAAAAAAATCCCCCCACTTCTCCCTCCCTCCCTCTCTCTCTCTCTCTCCCTCCCTCTCTTTCTGTCTCCCATACACTATATCAAATAATGTATTTCATGCTTGTAAAAAAACATGTAGTTTGGTTCTATTTTGATCTAGAGCAGTCACAAACATTTCCCGAAACCCCACTGATCAGGCATGGATGCAATTTCATAGCACCTCACATGATCCAATCATAATTTTCAGCATTGATAAATAATATGGTATATTCTTCTTGAATATACTTGAACAAAATTAATCCTATTGATGAGGTTATGAATCAACACATCATGTTCTGTGTTCTGAAACACAGAATCTATGACATTGCTATCCAACCTTCTCTCTCTCTCCTTCTCTCTCTCCCTCTCTCTCTCTCTCTCTCTCTCTCTAACTTTCTCCCTATAACTACAAATTAGAAATCTTTTCCCCTCTAAATTTGAAGTCTATCTCTCCCTTTCCAGTCTTTTTTTCAATCTTGATTGCTTGCTTCCCCCCATTTTACATTTTTAAAACTCTTATTCTCATATTTACCATCTCTGTTTTGTCTCAATATCTAATGTGCTTCTCAGTTATACCCTAGGGAGTCTTGAGGAGTGCAATTTTTATGAGGTCATTATATTTAGTGTGCCTAAAATTTAAAAAAAATCTATTATAATGACCTTTCTTATTTTACCCTATGACAAAAACAATTTTAAGAAATTAAAATGACCATGATGTTAAATTTGGAAACCAACCCTTTTTTTAAAGAATAGGCCTACCCATCTGTCACTCTCTCTCTCTGAGTCTCCTTCAATATCTTGCTCTCTTTTTCTGCATCCTTTTTCATTTTTTCCTTATCTTTTTATCTTTCTGTTACATATAAGTATGTAAATTCTTCCCCCCCCCCCCTCTGTCAATCCATCTCTCTCTCTCTCTCTCTCAATATCATTTTACAATTATATCCTTCATTCCTCTCCCTTTCTCCTTCTCTGATCTCTCTCTCCCTCCCTCTCTCCCCCTCTCCCTGCCTCCGTCTCCCTCTCTTTCACTTTCTCCTTCTCTCTCTCCCTCCCCCTCTCTTTCTCTCTCCCTTTCTCCTTCTCTGATCCCTTATCTCTCTCTCTCTCCCTCCCTCCCTCTCTTTCTCTCTCCCTTTCTCCTTCTCTGATCCCTTCTCTCCCTCTCCCTTCTCTTTCTCTCTCCCTTTCTCCTTCTCTGATCTCTCTCTCTTCCTCCCTCCCTCCCTCCCTCCCCCCTCTCTCTCTCTCTCTCTCCCACTCCCTCCCTCCTCTTTCTCTCACTCCTTACCATATTTCTACTCTTAAGTAATCATCTCACTTTCTTTCCAACAAATATCCATTCCCGTCATATCCTTGAAGATCATAACACACTGGTGTCATGCGAGGTCATCAGAACAAATGAGGTATTCCATGTTAAGATCTTCATAGAAGCTTGGTCAGAATTACAGCTTGATCAGAGCACAATACTCGCTGCTAATAGGTTAACGCCTCACCACCTGACTATTCTTAATATAGTGACAGTTTACAAATTGCTTTTGATGATTAACTTACTCTGTTCACATTGATGTATATTTCATATGTAATGTAATAGGTTTATTTGTAATTTTTTGTTTTGTTTAATATGTAATTGTTTATCTGTTATGTTTTATTTGTTATAGCGCTTAGAGACTTTCGGTGGTAAGCACTTCATAAGCGCCCTTTTTATCATTATAATTATTATTATTATTACTACAAGAACATAAGATGTCGAGAGCATGGCCAAATTAGAGAGTGAATAGGCCCAAGGCTGGCAGATGTATATTTCTAGAAATATGCATTTTTAGAGATTTTAGCTTTGTTAATAGTATTCAGGAAAATAATACATGTTCAATTGAGAATAGTAATTACATGTCTTGTATTTTGCTCTGTATATTCATTACAAAACTTTTATTTTTAATGAAAAATTGAACCAAATTCGTGCTTGCACTCTTCTGCTGGCTAGATGATGAATTGATTTCAGTAAAGTGAGAATTTACCGACTGCATACACTCTATACTAAATTTCTTATATTTTCATGAATGATAAGAGTACAGCACACAAAAAAAAAGAGAATGCAAATGTAGAAATTCTTCTTCAGACTGTGAATATGTTTATCTTATTGGTTTCAATGAACAAATGAGGGGAGTTTCACAAAACTTGTCATCACAGGGAATAATTTTCCTGGTATCGCATCGCAATTTGCTATGCATTTTTGCATGACTGCTATACAAAATATCTTTTGTGTAGCAGTTTTCTTCCATAGAAATGTACAGAATTTCATTTGAAATATTTATCCATCGGCTGAAATTGCTAATCAAAAAATTTGAGGAAAATTATTCCCTGCATCAGTGACAAATGACAGTTTTTGTTATAAGCTACTGAAATCCTTGCTTCTGATGTTATCAGCAGATTTGTCACTGGTTTTTATTATTTGTCATTGAAAAAAGGCTTTGTGAAAAAGGTCCCTGCTTTAATGCATTATCATGATGACGTAAAAGCTACAGCAATGTACTAATTTCAAATGCCACCTTACGTCTAATGTTTTCACTCTAGTTGTTTACTTTCTAATGAAAGTCATACTTAATGAAGCATCCAGTCCGCTGGCTTGAAAAACACCCTCAGGAAATTCTAGGAACAGACAGCTAGTGGATAACAGAAAAGACTAGTGAGACAAAGTTGAACTGAAAGCTAGGTCAGACAAAAAGACCTAATTAGGAATACGAGACAAATATATATGTGAGTTCATAGAATAAGATGTATGGTATTTATAAGCAATATCAGAAAATGAGGAAATTTAATTAGTCTTTTCTTTAAAAAAATCTATATGTCATATGTATTCTGCATTTGTGAATTTGACTAAATATCTGTGCTCAATGATGCAAGTAACTTCAGATTTAAGTACAAGTTAAACACATTACAAAATTAGTCATATGTAAACAAAAAGTGTGTAAGAATTTAAAACTTTTGTTGAATAAAATACATGAAGTTAGGATTAAAACAGAATATAAGAAATAACAAAATACAGTTCTTGGCAGAAACTGCTGTTTAACCTTTTAGAGTTTCATTTTCATTACATAAGTGTTTCCATCACAAAATTGGGTAGGCGTAAAAGTATCTTGACCGTTTGTACTCTTCTCACTCAGCCTTCTATATCCTCTTACCACAGTATTCCCATCACTTGTCCAATATCTAATATATTCTGCTTTAAACTATATCCACAACTATATACTATACAACTGGCAAATATATAACTTAAATCGCATCAAAAGGTACTTAGATGTTTTAGAGCACTCTCTAGGCTTGACTATGGTGGATGCTTGCTTGGGGTATCAGTAAGAAGGAACTGGGTAGACTTCGATGTCTCCAAAACAAATGTGCTCGTCTAATCTGTCAAAAACCGAAATTGTCCCATGCTACTCCAATGTTGCATGAACTACACTGGCTCCCAGCTGCTTATAGAATACAATACCGGACACTTGTTCAAGCTTTCAAATCTATGTCGACTATACCTTTCTGTTTACATTTCCTCACTTTTTCAGCAATAGAGAACATTATTCTCTCGGGTCTTCATCAGCTCCTACCTTTGTCATTCCCAAAGACAAGAAAAGTGGTCTTTACAGGCAGGTGGTCTTCATGTACAGGTTCCTTTTATAGTGCATGTTTCAATGATAAAGCATTTTCAAGGGAAACAAAAAATGTGGTCTTTGTAGACAGGTGAATTTTCTATACAGATGGCAGGTTTGACTGTATATATTCTGCTTTAAAGTTGATACTCTAAGCAAATAAATGTCCCTTAATTTGTTACCTACGGCAAGTATATGTTATTTTTAAGTTTTTCAATTACTTAGTATATCACCAAAAAATTTAGTCTACTCGAAATCCTCAATTGAAATGTTGAAAATATCCGCCTCTCTTTGCATAGAAAATCAGTCACGGCGCTGGTCTACTATTTATGACCTCACGTCCGGGAGAGAGTATATTCACGTACCCGGATGTTCCATAGCAAACATGTGCAGAGTGATACGATTTTCTGCATATTTTTGTTTCAAAGGCTGAAAAGTCTAATAAATCATAATTCTATGTACAATTCTTTACCTTCCCCTAGTACTTCATAGTATTAATATCAATTCCCCTTTTAAAAATTATGACATATACATGCCAACGATGTGCTATTAGTCGATATTTTCACCATGTAATTTTTGTTTTGGTGTTGAAATCGGCCCAGGCACGGAGTGAACAGTAGCTGTTCATTACCATACACTACAGCGATCTCCCGATGGTTTCTTCTTCCTTTTGCCCATGTCTTTCGCCTTCCCCGGGCGCCTTCCTTGGCCCTGAAGATCCTTCATCTACCAATTCTGACACCGGTAGTCAGGAGCAAGTCTTTGTTAATTGTTTTTCTTAGCTGGCAACGTCGCTTTCATTCTCTTGCAATTGCCGATAAACATATAACTAGCGCACGTACGTTCCATCACAAGCAAGCAGCGCCTAGAGCAGCGGCTTGGTCTTACCTCCCGATTCTGCTCGCTCCACGAACGTTCATACAAGAGCCGCACCACTCGCCAAAATATTATAGAGGAAGCGCGCTTGCATGATCTCGTTCAAGTTTGATATTTTACCACATAAAATGTTTAACTGGTACTGTATCCTTTTTTGAGGCAGTCACACACATCTATGATAATTACTATCAAATTTCTAGACCTTTTCGTTTTACAAAACTGCTCCTGTACCTTATCTGATGACAATATAATGCATCCGCCTATTCATACGTGCACGATTTAACTTTAATTCCTAAGCAGTAAACTCGTCTTAAATCTCTACGAAATAGGTGAATATGAGGATATAAAAAGAAATCAGCGACTGGAAAATGTTGCTTCGTTATTTTTCATTCAAATGAAAACAGAAAATCCATCAAATATACTTCTTAACAACAACAAATCTAAGCTCTGACAGGATAACATTTACGTAGGGATATCACTGCCATTCACTCTCACTGAGCCCATGACTCCCGTTCGTGACGTCACGGATAGAGGCCCGACTCTACGTGCACTTCCGGGTTTCAGACTTAGATATTTTGGTAGAGTTTACTCGAATAAATTCATTATTCTAAACTTGTTTTGTCGGGTGGACACCATTTGGTGTTATTATGGGGGTTAAAAGCTTTCTATTTATGTAGTTATCTCAGTATTTGGGATTGTCTTAGAGTATCAACTTTAAACTATATACACAACCATATCACACATAAACAAGTGAATAAACATAGACGAAAATAACCCCTGTAATCTCTGTCAGCTAAATGTTTTGTTATAGGAAAAAAAAAACGTAGGTCGGGTCAATGAAACAAAATACCTGATAGACAATAACAAAAAGCATGAACTTTACAGAAGGAGGGTAGTATCAGATGAAAGGAAAATGGCAAGGGGAAAGGATATCTCTTGGGTTCTTTACATGCCTCTAGACAAACGTGATCGTCTTGCAATCTCTTTCATGTTACACATTCAGTCTCAGTATCTTGGTAAACAAGGTGTAGAGGAATACAACTCGATAGAATTGGGGGATCATTTCATGTATGAATGAAAATGTTCTTTGGAATGAAGGTTGAGAGAATACTCTAACAACATTTCAACCATTGAAAACAGGGGTATGTAGTATTCAAATCATTGAAGTTATTATTATTATCATCTTCATCATCATGATAGACTTGATAGTCACTGGTCAAAGAATGCAAGCCTTTAATTTGTATGAGCCGGTCTAGGTGTTGTCTATTGTCTCAAGTTATTACACAACCTCCTCCCTCCACAAATAGCAGTAATCATGGAAGAATCCTGGATCGATGAACAGGCTTAGACCTACAACATCGTTAGTAAGTATTATAAAATTATTGTTATCAATTATCTAGAGTTTTGCAAAGAACATATCACAGATCACATAAAAAATTGTACAATTGATCTGAATGTTATTCATACATTTTCTTGTCTAAAATGTAAAAAAAATGAAGTTTAATCTTTAATAGTTCTATTGCTAAAAGTTCCTTTGAAATTAAATTTACACTCTGGAAAAACAAGTGTAATTATTATTTCAAGAATAATTTAAGCCCATTTGACATGTTTCATTTCATGTCTTCAGAACTTCTTGCTTCCTAAACAAAATTAGTCACGATAAGAAAAAGCATTTCTTGTTATTTGCGTCATTTTTAGGGGGGGGGGGTATGACTGTTTGTCACTGATTGCAATAGTTGACCTGTTTTACTTGATCTGCTTCATTTCAATTCTACATACATTGCCCCCCGGGACACAGGGAAAGTCAACCATGGAGAGAAAGTAATACGATTGTGAGAAAATGATAGATGCACTTCACAGGAAAGAAAGGTTGGGAAAGATAGAATGAAAAATAGGAAGAAAAGCAAGAGAAAAGAGAAAATAGGTATACACGATATGAAAAAGAATATGCAATGAGAAGAAGATAAAAGCCATGGATATCCCCGGCCGCCCCCTCCCTACTCCCGACTATTAACAATGCCAGGATGCAAAACTAAAGGATTGCAGAGTTTGCTTTACACAATGTCTCAACATGATAACTACATAATTATGTCAACTCGAAAAGTGACATCTTATTATCTCCTAAGGCAAGAAATAAATTTAAAAAATCAGGAATCTTCATACTGCTAACAAGCAACATTGAATCTCTCTTGGGAATCACATCCCAACTCTGTTGCCCCTAGCAACGGAGATGGAAGTTTGTTGGTGCAGCTGGCAGCTGGAGCTGGAGCAGCTCAAGTCCTCAAGCTTATTTCATCTTTTACGCTGACATGCGAAGCCTTGTTCTGTCAGAATAATTTAGTGGGCTTAGGCATGAGATTTCCATCATCACATAAAAAAGATTGATGATGTTATACAAGACGAGACTTATAGGAGGCATACACGAAAATTAATACTCATAAATAAGCAAAATATGTTCACATGATACGATTGCACAGAATTCTTAAAAAGCATCCTAAGATGTTGTCAATATAGCCATGTGCATCATCTATTGAAATGTGCCAATATTGCAATCACATCTGAATGGGATTTCTACTTGATCCACAATAAGTTCTGGCAATTCCCTTTGGATCTTTGCAATCGTATTAAAGACATTTTTTTTTATAAATCAACTAAGAGACAATTTTAATACCCTTCTGTTCCACACCTAAAATCATAATGATAATGAGATTTGTTTTGCTTTTGTTTAATATGTTTAATAAATACAACCCAAATTAAAGAAAAAGTTTACACATATATATATTTGAATTAATACATCTTAAATATATTATAAGTCACTGCAAGTGTTTTGTACAATGTTATCTTCTATGTTCAGGAAAAACTAAATTCATTATCATAACAAACTGAAATTGTGCGGGAACACTTATCATTGGTGCTTGTGCAGATGTCCCTCTTAACTATATGACAACACAGCTAGATTTGCACAGATATTAACCAATGATTTGTCATAATTTTAATTTGTTATGAAAATTAATATTAATAATTTTGCCAACATAAAGGATAAAATCATTTTCAGAAAACCACCCTAGGTCTTGCTTTGGAAGTCCTTTCGAAACCTTTATACTAAATTGATGTACAAGCAAGTGCCACTAAAAATTACAAGGCACTGATGACGTACACAATCATACACTACTTGGGCAGGTGAGTGAAAATATTAAGGTGTCCTATTTACAAGAGCTCTATAATTCAATTCAATTCAATCAATGTGTACTAAAACATGACTTACTGTTACACACCGAATTCGACATATTTTTATAGTGCGAGAAAATTCAATATTTATACAAATTGTAACAATAAGAAAATATGTAAAATAGAATATCAAAAGTTTACAAAAATAGATTATATTAATGGGATAATTTCAGAAAAATCACATACAAGAATGTTGTTTAGAGCATTTTCATTGCATAATCGAAGAAATCACACCACTCATCTTAACGAAAACAATCAAACCGTCACAGCTCCGAAACAAGGTGGTTTGCCTGTAAGTTGATCATGACGTGACTATTTTTTTTCCATTTATGTATCATGTTTTTTCAGTTCATGCCTAGTCGACGGCAGAATTGATCACCCTAGGGGTGCGAGCGCAGGCATCAGCAAACAATCAGAAATTCTGTAAAAACAAGTTTCTGAAATGAATAGGCCGACTGCAAGGTACGTGCTTTATCCCTTGGATTGTACAACCCTGGTAAATATCATCAGCTGGGGACCATAAAGGCTTGTTCAGATATGACGCCACAAAAAAGCTGCTACGTTTATCAAACTTGTAAATGAATGGTAACTGTGTGCAACAACAGTTCTGTTCGTATTCACTGAGCCGCTCTGTGTAATAAGATACATAATTGTGACACGTATTACACTTTACGTCATCATAAAAATCCACTGAGGTTTTTGCCTTAATAAGGGTGTTAACAAGAAGGTTCAGTTCTGGCAAAGATGAAAAACAATTTTTGAATTTTCTCATTCTTTTTATGTTCATTTTGGAGAATATCATGGGAGATATGTCCCCTGAAAAGGATAGCTCTTCAAGTGCACACACTAAATTCTTATGTATTACATAACCAATCTTTCCTATTGACCCCCAAACAACTTGTCTTTCATAAAGTGATTGCAGAACTCAACTTTATCTTTTAAAAAACTCATATATCCTTTCACAGAGCAGTTTATTTCACAATTGCAGACATTTTCTTTCACAACATATAACTGGATGATTAGAACCCTAATTTATCTTCAACTCCTGTCCTTTTACAAGGTTTAAACCTCCTGGCTATCAGCAGATGTTGTATTGTCTCCCTGACTTGACACTTGTTCATGTGACTGTTAAGACATTTACAAGAAGGTCGTTGCTTTTGTAATTTGCTTAACTTTTGCAATCAATTATGGAGACTTCAGGATTTTGGAAACTTAAATCACTCACGCTGTTGAGAAAGAAGAGCAGGGTGAAGAAACTAATAACCCGCCAAGCGATTATAATCGTGAGTTGTTAGTTCTTTGAGGGGGAATCCAACCTTTGTAATTCATTGCATTGTGTACAAACCGCACAAGTAATAAATCAGAGGAACCAAGTGATGATAGTTTGAAAACATTGGAAAAATATTCAGAAATCAGCTGAGATCACTTAGAATTAAAAAATAAATTGCAAACTGGTCAGTCAACTATTTCTTCTTAACGGAAAGATCATGAACTTCATAATTTTATTTTCCTTGCTGGCTGTACTAGTTATCAAATTTTTATTTCACATACCTGATTTTCCCCAAATAATAGGGGGGGGGGTAACCATGTGCCTGGATATGAATCAGAGGAGGGTGTCTGTCAACAACAACAAATATTATGATAATAATAAATGGTAGGGTAGAAAAGTTAGAAAAATCCTGAAGAGCAAAATCAAAATAGTTGTGTTAATTAGACGCGTTTTGGGTGTAGAACTGAAAAAGGGAGGCTGAAAAAGATCACATAATTGGGGCCACTGTTTTCTGTTTAATACTTATTCTATGGAAAAACTTTGGGCATCCCATTTGGCTCTTCATATTCAAATCATTTGTAAAGTCATTCGTAACTTTACACAAGGCTTAAAGAAACACCCCCCCCCCCCCCCAGCTCCCATAAAGGAGATCACTAGATACATCGTGTCCCAAGTTGGCCACATGCATCACGCATTAAACCAAACCTTCCTCTCGGCACTTGTGGAGTCAGATCAAAAGCTTATAACAACACGCTCCAATTATAGAAGAGCCCTGAGTGCTAATATCATCAGCTGACATTTCCTCGAAGAGATGCAACAGCTCCAGGCATCGTATCACGGAATACAGGCTTCTGACATGGCACAATTTCCAAAGGAGGACATCTTAAGAGTAATATTCTGAACTTGATTTATACTTAATGGGTCTTACTTGCATGCTACTCAGTATACGCCCAAGCATCATCACTTATTATGGTGCTCAAAGACATATTTTATGCATATTCTATAATATCATCATGACTTTCATAGTATAGTATGCATGAGTTGTTGTGGGTATTGCAAAAATGACATTCATTTATGAAGATGAGAAGTGCTTTTTGGAATTTGTGACAAATTAGCTTGGATAATGTTTGTTGTATAATTAAACATTAAAAGATGATGGTATAGATTTGCATCTTCTATTATCTTAATTAACTTTTATATGAGACAATTTTAAAGGAATATCCTTAGGATTATCAGCAATATCAGGATTGAGTGAAGACTGTGTCGCTTTTGCAAGATAAAAACATATAATTGTATTACTACACTGGTATGGAAGAAAAAACTGTTTGAGAACGACTCTCTGAAATACTGGAGGCACTTGAGAACAACCAAAAACAAGGATCAAACTTGTGAATTATGAATATCAATACATATGATGAAATAAAAATTGTGAATATTAATAAATATCATGTCTAAGCAAAGTAAAATAGCTAAGTGCAAGACCAAGTAAAACAAAACAATCTTTTTCATCTTCATCAACGCAGAAGCGTTTCAAGAGCAGAAATTTCAGAGACCTGGAACAAAATACAAATTTGGCATCAAATTCCCATCTCTGCTCTTTCAGAAATGTCAAAAGTCTTAGATGTCCATCTAGAACAACAAAGCTACAAGCCCTCTGGTCATATCCTGTTGAATTGAGATCAAACGCCACGTAAGAACCGTAAAGCAAGACCTATCATGTTATTTAGATGATTCATTCGTCAAATGGGACAAAAAACATATTCTGTAAACTTAAAATCTCCTTACAAGTATTATTCCATCCTGATTAGTAATTTTACCAGGTGTTTCATTAAAATCATCTGTTGCCAGTTGGTGAAATGTTTAAACAGTCCTGATCAGATTTTTATTAATGAATTAATACTAGACTTTCTGTCAATTTCTTTCATTTAAACATATATTACATAGTTAACATCAAGTCTGAAAAATACAAAAAAAATCATATAAGCATAGTGGATTTAACAAAATTTAATGTGTTTTATCTCTTTAATCTTCATCTAAAGAATATCAGGAAATCAAAATATATATGGGAATAATGGTTTTTAAAACGGATATACCCCCCCCCCCCCTCCCAATTCAGTGCAGGGGCTAACATCAATTTCCTCCTGAAATTAAAAAAACAATCAGGTAAGAAGATTATTGTATAAAATCTCAATGTAAAATTTGTCATAGGGTTGCAGATCATGAAGAATCTAAATGCGATAATGTTTAATTCACTAGCCTCCCCCCCCCCCCAAGAAAATTTATTTGCGAGGACCCCTGTGACCCCTTCCCCCTCCCCCTAACTCCGAGTCTCCTCCTGACCAAGCCTCCTCACATCCTTAGTCAAAAACCAAAGGGCAATTGACCATACGGTCATGGCGCGGAAACACGCTCTACTTAGGATTGGCCCCCGATCTCATCGCTTGACATCTTGAGTAATGTCTTCAAGTCTTTTAATCGGCTCGCTTGGGAAATCATGACAAATGTTCGCTAGTTTGATCTCCTTTATTAAGTCATAGCAGAGAGTTGGCAGGCACTCTATATAAGTTGGAATGCTTTTGGGGGACGATTATTTGATTCTACTCCGTGCTTTTGAGTTATTCATCTAATCCTTTTATTTCTTTCACACTTATTTATCTTTGCATCACACTGATAAATGTCTCTTTTTCACTCGCCTCTAAGATCTCTTCCTCTTTTTTGCTCTACATTCTTGCTACATTCTTGCTACATTCTTGCTATTTTCTACCCTAAACCCTATACTCCGTATTTCTCTTTTTTCTAGTAACTATAATTTTCTCTGACTTTTGTCTTATAATTATGAAGACTCATTATTATTTTTTTTTTTTTTTTTTTTATTATTATTATTATTATTATTTTATTTTTTTTTATTTTTCGGGGGGGGGGGGGGGGTTAGCAAACACTCCATCAGCCAAACTTAAATTAGATTAAATTTTATCCAGAACCAATTCTCTTTTTTACTTTCTTGTACCCCCCCCCCCCCCCCCTCTCTCTCTCTCTTGTTCTCTCCTCTCTACGCAATGAACTATACGTTTCTTCCTCCTCAGTGTTTCTTTCTGAATGTTATAAGCAAAATATCATCATCTTCTATTCAGTGATATTTATTCTTAGGTGTATTTTTGTAAAGGAATCTTCTGTTGTCAAACCCTTGCCTCACATGACTGATTGGAAAGATTACCAAGGACTAGAGTAAACATTTCCCTCTTTTTGTCCAGCAAGCATTTATTATAAAAGAAAAGTGAAGACAACAGGTCAACCTGAAAAGCCCATAAAATAGGCTATTGCAAGATCTAATCCACTTTATATTTATGTATTTACTATAGTTATTCAATTTCCATTTGCTTCTTTCTCTCCCCAAAGGTGAAAATAATGAAATACCCCCATCCCAGTAAAATAATGGAATATGAGGAGATTGGGAGAGGCGATAGAGAGAGAGGGAGGGAGGGAGGGAGGGGGAGAGAGAGAGAGAGAGAGAGAGAGAGCAAGAGCAATAAAGGCAGAAATAAGACCACATCATTGGTCAAAGCACCAAGGCAACAAGGGATACAGGTTTCCATGACAACCAAAACTACCAGGAGCGATTGAAGCGATCTATGCACCTTCATGGTGAGTTGTTTTTAGCAAGCTATGTAATATACACACGCAATATATACCTGAGAATATTATGAACAACATGAGTACAAAGCCTGCATTCATGAATCAGAGCTATAGTCCACATTTTATTTTATATTATTAGTGATTCTAAAATAGCCTCAAAATTAATTATAATGCCAATCAATCCTGTCTGCTGTTGATACAGAGTGGCAAAAAAAAAACACCTTCAACTAATTTTTCAAACTATTTAGCACAAGCCTCTTCAATCATAAAGAGTTATACAAAGCTGTTCTAAGAAAGACTGATCTGAGCCTCTCTTCTTCTCTTTCCTCTCTCTCTCTCTCTCTCTCTACCTTTCTTTAAACCCAGAACTAAACTTGAACTTTAATCCTAGGCAATGATGATCAATATCTGACCATCCATCACACATGTACTTTTAAATTTCATCCCTCAGTCTGCTACTAGAAAGAAACAATTTGATTAGTCTATAGTGAATATCTAATCCTTTCTCTTTCATATCCATTATCAGATTGTCCTCAAATTATCACTGAACCATTTCTTTATTTCCTGATCTTATCAAACCAAACTTGATGCCTGGTTTTATTTCTCCTTTAAGCCAATGCAATGACCAGTCCTCTCTGACCATCCATTATCCCTCTATCTATTCTCTTCTATGTAGAAAGATACCATTAAGTCTAACAAAAATATACCTAATCTTTATGCTCTCCTTTGACAGATTGTCCTCATCTACTTCTCTTATTTCCCTTTTTATAAAACCAATCTTGATGCTCAGATGTACTTCTTCTTTAATCCACCGTAATGGCCACCACTTTTTGACCATCAACATGCAGCCCCCTATCCACTTCCTTTGTACTTGATAACCAATATTTGATCAGTCTTCCATGAATCTTTTAATCCCTACTCTGATCAATAATTTACTCACATTAAGAAGGGCCAAGTTTTAATAATGAAGGACGATTGCAGGCAATTGAATTTAACAATTCACAGCCTTTTGGGTCAGAAAACTCATCACTCGAAGAGATGGAGGAAGGAAGTACGGGTTTGGGTGAAGTATGATGGTGATGATGGCTTCTTGTATAGCACCTCTGCATCTGATGGGCTCTTGCTCTACAATGTCTCACAAATTCAACGCTCTTGGTCAGTGTGTCAAATTAAGATTATTTCCCTTTAGTCTTTCTCTGCATCATTTATTCTTGAGATGATGACGTAGCTTGGAACATGAAAATCTTGAGGGAGGGCTGACAAGAATGTTGACAAAGACTCTGCGCTCCTGATAGATTGCGGAAGCCATATTCAACAGCTTAGGTCCAGAAAGGTAGAAGGCTCTGTCGCCCCGAGCTGGACAACTGAGAGCTTTAGTCATGATCCATCAAGAGTACAAAGTAAGGTAAAATGATAAAACAAGAAAGTACAACAACAGATAACAATGCAAGATAGAGCATTATTGGAATTGATCTCAGACATTCTCAGGCAGAGAATGGGGAGGTCAGAGATATCCAGAGAGAGGGAGGGGGAGGGGATTGAAAGATGGGAAGAAAGGGAGAGCCTCGGCACTCATGTAATTTGGCATGACGTACATTTACCACTCTCCACCCAGGTGTAGTAAATAGATTCCTGGTAGGGATTAATTCCTTGAAGTCTTTTAGTGCCTTAAAGGCATTGTTTAAAGATAAAGGTGAGTTCTGGTAATGCGATTGCATTGTGAAAGAAAAGGTGTGGAATGGATCAGAAACAGTTGATCATGTAGCATGTAAGTATTGGTGTGCACTGCAAGGTTCTGGAGTCATCAAAATTATAATAAATTTGGCCGAGTCTTGGTAAAGTAACAAGCACTGTACACAGAAAACTATATATGGGACAAAAACGGGGCTAGACTACCTTGATTTCCTTGTCTTTCTATGCTCATTACTCAGCCAGTATACATTTTCTTCCAAAATTGTTTGGCACATGTCATTTATTTGTAATCTTGAACATTCAGTGTAAGTTTCTTTTGATTCTGTGAGAATTAATTTTCTTTTTTTTACCAGAACTGGAGTTTACCTTTAACAATGATAAATCTGAGATGCATAGCCATACGTGTTATAAGTGTTTGTGATATGGTGTAATATTGAAGCCCTAAACAAAAATGGCGCTTCAAAATGATCATGGAGTGCCTCAAAAAAGTAAACAACTTTGAGTGACCGGTTTTACCATATTCATTTTCCCAATAGACTGTAGTGTTATAAAAACCATCAGGAAAAATTAAATTCTGATTTCCAATCATAAATATCTTGATAATCAGACAGGAAATCTACTTGTAAAAGGCTTATACCTAAAGGCTTATGATTGCAGCATGAACTAAATCCAGGATTTTTTTTCATAATCTGAGGCAATGTTACCGAGTGACTTTAAGGCAGCAGGGCTACAGCCAGAGTGATACTAGTCTCTAGGGGCCTTCAGCCTCCCATGGGATGAATACGTACACAATATACTACTCAAGTCACATCTATTCTGCTAGAAATTACTTTATTACCAGCCTACATATACTTTACTGATCTCTGAGAAGTGTCTTACTTTTGTTTTTAAGTGGCCCAGACATTGTGGAGCGTGTGTGCAGCGCTTTGTAACTGCAAGGAAAAGGCGCTATATCAAATATCTTTTGGATTGGATTGGATTGGATATAAATATAGCTATTATTATCATTATCAAGGAAAAAAATCTTGAATACTAAGATAAGGATCAATGTGGTTTACACAATGACTTCATTGACTAGAGTTGTCATCATTATTATTATACTGTATATTTCAAAAAGGAACTAAATGCCTTTCGTAACCCCCCAAATGGCATGAAATTGTCAGTCTACATTGCACTATCTAGCACAATAAAAAGGAGTCAACAGTTTCCAGGACACATACTCTCCCCAAAGTAAACAAGAACAACTACGGAGGAAATGTCAGATGTTAACAAACTTTGTCCCATTCCACAAAGCCACTTGAAAGTTGTAATATGATTTGTTGTTGGTGGTCGTCAGGGGCTTGTATAGAAGGCAATCGGGGAGAATCGTCCATGGAAATTGCATTTCCCATGTTCAATCAGTAAGAAAGTCCTTTATCTCAAAGATCTATTTTTATAGTGGATATTGTTCTTTAGAATAAGCAACTTGATAAAGATTGATTCGATCTTGACTAGGGTAGGCTTACTTCGAACCATCGGGTCGCCGCGTTGGGTCGGGTGGTCGTGTTACCCGACCCTTTATTCACGAAATGTCAGGGTTAATGTTTGCAAAATAAACCCCTCTTATCTACAAATGGTCTGGTCCTATTTATCTGACACTCATATGATCTTCCGTTTTTGTTTTACAAAAGGTTGTGTGATGTGACCATTCATCAAAATCACTTTGGTTGCTGAAGTACAGGCGCGTAGCCAGGGGGGGGCGGTGGGGGCGGTCGCCCCAAAAAAAAAACGCTGGCCAAAAAAAAAAAAAAAAGAGAGAGAAAGAAGAAAGGAAGAGGACGTAGGAAGAAAAAGGATTAAGAGTCGACAACGGTACAACAAATAGTCTTTCTCGAATAATTTAATGAAACGTCAAAGCTTACGCGCTTCGCGCGGGAGGAGGGCAAACTGAATTCAAACAATGAATAAGAGTCGAGAATGGTACAACGAATTGTCTTCTTTCTTTAATAATTTAATGAAACGTCAGAGCTTCTGCGCTATGCGCGGAGGAAGGGGAACTTGATTAAAAAAAGGATTAAGAGTTGAGAACGGTACAAAGAATCGTCTTCTAATAATTTAATGAAACGTCAATAGAATCTGTATTTAGACAAGGATTAAGAGTCGAGAACGGTACAATGAATCGCCTTCTTTCTCTAGTAATCTAATGAAACCCTGCAGCCACCCCCCCCCCCCCCCCCCCCCCCTAGGGAGCGCGCTTGTAAGTGATCGCACGCTTCGCGTGCTCACTACCGCCCCCTAAAATAAAATCCCTTGCTGAAGTAATACCTTCACATCTACTCGAGACATACATTCTCATTACGATATTTGTCTTTACAAGCGTTAAGACAATTCATTATTATTCATCATAGTATTTGTTAAAGCCTCAAATGTAAGTAAAATAACCATTGAGAAATAGAAATTAAGACCTTCTGGTTGAAAGATGAATAGGTAACATGTTCACATCTAAGGAAGACAGATATAGATCCCATTTTGGGTTTCTTATTTCACTCGCAATACATCTTTTCTTTAGTGAATACTTAATCCATTTATCATTGGTTTAAAACCTTAAAGACATTAATTTGAATGGGCTCAATGATGAGTTATAGGAGTTAATGCTTTCCAGCTCTCAGATGAATGGGTAACACATTAACATACACGCAAGATAAGCAACATTCTTGAAAACGTAAATATGTGTAATTAAAGAGACAAGGGAGAGGTGTTTATATTGAAACAAAAAAAGAACACAGCATCCGCTGAGAGCGTTCATTTACAGTTGACAACTAAACAATTACTCATACCCTTACCACGCTTTTAAATTTTGTTAAGAATGTGAAAAATAGATTCGTCCCAATTTATATTTCTTGAGAATGTGACATATTAAAGCTTAATCTAAAAATATTTAACAAAGGCCCTAATTCAACCAGTCCACAGGTCATTTTTAAAAAACATCAAATTTACAAGGAGTATTGATAATTTAGTTGTTAACTGTACTTTAATAAAGAGTTAGTGTTTGTCTGGCTCTCAACAGGCAACACATAGATGCACAATCATCCGATCTGATTCAATAGCATTGCATTGGTGATGCCTTACAGATAAAGTTGATCAAGTTCTGGTCATGCGATTGCAATGTTAAAGAAAAAGGGTGGAATCGATCAGAAAAAGTTGATCATGTAGCATGTATAAAGTATTGGTGTGTACTGCAAGGTTTTGGAGTCATCAAAATCATAATAAATTTGGCCTAGTCTTGGTAAAGTAACAAGCACTGTACACAGAAAGATGTATATGGGACAACACACATGGTGTCGGGGCTACCTACCTTGATTTCCTTATTTTGTTATGCTCATATTACTCAGCCAGCTATACATTTTATACCAAAATTGTTTGGCAAATGACATATATTTGTAATCATGAAAATTCAGTGTAAGTTTTGTTTGATTCTGCGAGAATTTTTTAAATATTTTTTTTACCAGAACTCAAGTTTATCTTTAAAGAGAAGGTTGAGTTCTGGGAAGAGGTAAAAAATAATTTATGAGCGTTATCATTCTTATTGTGCAAGTGTGGAAGAACATCAGATAAGACATGTTCCCTGAAAAGCATGGCTCTTCAAATGCCTTTATATTCTAAATATGTCATGTAACTCGTAAAACTCGGGGGGTAGGTTTTTTACGCCACGTGTTAGTTTAGTCCCATATACATCTTTCTGTGTACAGTGCTTGTAACTTTACCAAGACTGGGCCAAATTTCTCATCATTTTGATGATTCCAGAACCTTGCAGTACACACCAATACTTATATGCTAGAGGATCAACCTTTTCTGATCGATTCCACAATGTTTCTTTCACAATGACCATGACTGGTCTTTATCTTTAAGATCATCCTTGGAAATCTTCAGGTAGTAATAACACAAGTGCAATCCACTGCACGTTTCATGATGTTTCTATGAGAAAGGTGATACTTGACCTTTGCTTCTCTGCACGTACACCTCATTTGTTTCCAGCTAACGAAACAGACACACCTAATCTTGACTATTATCTTCATCATCAAAAGTCCTTCCCCTTTGATCAGGCTTCATCCTGTCGGGCTGTGTAACTCTTTATATGCCACGCAACCAATCTCCCTGTGCCACACTGTATTTATCATGGGATAAAAGCTTCAAGATTACTTAACTGTTTCCAGTGCAAGATCTACACCGCCGTTTGTAGGGTTTTTAAGGAGCTAATCAAGATGGCATATGGGTAATTCCATTTGTGAAATTGTTGGTGTCCCACTTACATAATAAGAACCCACACGTATTTGTCGCTCTGAGTAAAGACTTAAACAGTGGATTTTGAATTTTAAGTGATTCTAGGTATGAGGATGCAATATTATGCTTGGAAATCACTTAACAATCTCACTTCACTATTTAAGTCTTTACTCAGAGCCACAAATACGTGCGGGTTCCTTACGTAAAAATGTCACAAAGTGGGTCCCTAATTTATAGAGTTACCCATATAGTTATTTTGCAAATCCAGTGTGTCACACAAAGCAACCCTTCTGTCCATTGGTGCCAGTTGTTTGTGCAAAAGCGCACCTGCGGCAATGGAGTGACTGGCAAGATAGAGAGGTGAAGAAAGCAAACAGTGTAAAGGACTGTTGTTGATTCTCCTGTGGATAGGAACAACTTTGAAAATAATCTAAACTCCAACATCTTGAGCCAATGTAATTGGGAAGTCCAAGGTATTTTGTTACCGAAATCGTCACAGTTTTTGACTACCAGATGACTCTTGTGAAGTTCATAACCCCACTATAGATCTTAGGATCACACCAAATAATAAGGGAAATGACATTTTCCATGTTATCATTGATTTAGTTTTCTTCATAGTGATAGTGGTGGTTATTTTACCTGACAGCTAAGAAAGCAATAAATGCTTGTTAATAAGCATCCAGAAGACCGACGGCTGAAGGTCCTCTCCGAGGGACCTGGTAATGAGGATTAATGCCTTAACAAAGGGCACTTGCGCATCGACTTGGTTTCGAACCCGGGTCACCGGATAACGAGACCACTGCTCTACCGACTGAGCTACAGCGTACCTAGCACTTGCCTAATTATCTTTTCAATTCAAACAAGTAACAATCTTGCAAACTAAGTTAATTTCCAGAACAGCGCATTGTGAAGTCCAATATATGATAAAGCATATTTTGACTAAATGATTACAGCCTGAATATTGACAAGATAATTTTTTTTTTTAATCTGTAATAAAACAAGCAAATGAATGCTCCTAGAAAAATATCTTCTAGCCAAAGGAAATAAAAAAGCAAGTGACAAGATAGTATATAAGGTAAAATTAAAACAAAGGAAGGAGAATGGGAAACAAAGCAAGACTGTTTAATATGGAGGGGTAGACACTTCATTTAAAAAATAAAAATCAAAAATATAAAAAAAACATTGATGAAAAAGCATCCTCCACCAGCACATACAACTAAAGTGCCTTCAGCATGTTGTGGAGGATTGTGCTGTAGGCAATTTGATTAAAATTCATTTTCATAACAAATTAAAATTGCGTGGATAAACAACTATTATTGGTGGTTGCACAAATACGTCTCTAAACTTTACGCAAAAGTTACTATTTTTGCACAAAAAAATAACCAATGACTTGCCCTAATTTAGATTTGCTAAATTTTGCCACTTACTCTGACAAGGGACAAAGAGCTGTAATATGTATTTATTCATTGCTATCGTCAAAATTTGTAGTACCAATCATCTCTTAAGATTTGTTACGACAATTATGAACCCATTAACTACTGAATACTCTCTTTCCCATAGGCTTTAATACAGTAGCCACTAGGCTCTAGTAGGCAATGGGTTATCATCTTTTAACAAATATAAAAGTTAACATGGTTTTCAGAATACTATCCCTTGATTCCTTTCCTAATCAATGAATACCCTCACTTTTTAACCTGCGCGGTAGCAAACCTGGAATGAGAATATACGTTCAACAAGGGAATGGCATCAAGTTACCACAGAAAAAAAAACCTCAACAAAACATGGGTCACGAGCTAATCCCCATCGGAAAAAAAACAGGGGAATGACACTAACACGAGATAATAACCAGGATGAGTTTCTTCGCCTTTGGCAATGATCGCATCTATTGTTACATTTCCCTGGCTCGCCAAGCCAACAGAGAAGAAGAGAATGTAGGGACAAAACAGCTTGAAACTAGAGCTTGTTTTGCGGTGAGAGTTTGGCTCAATATCTAGGTTTTTGCAAGTATGTTGGGGAAAGAATCAAGAGACTCGGGTGGAAAATAAATTGAGAGATGATTACTTGGAATTTGGAGTCCAAGTCTAAAATAACAAAATTGTACTTTATCACCCTGAACCTACTCAGAAAGCACTCTCGTGTGAGAAAGCATTAATTCGGCCTTTAAGTTTCAAGTTTCAAATAAAATGTGTCAAACTGTACTGCATTATCTTCTATCTATTGCATTTATTAAGTTTGCCAAAATGACTTAAATGAAGAAAAGAAAATTTATTTTTTGATTTGATTTTGATTTTATTGTTTCACATTCCACAAAATAACAGTTTACATATATATATATATATTATAAAAGGCCAGCAAGATAACACAAAATGACAAAAACAACAACGGCAGTAAATAAGCTGTAACGTGAAATATGAGGAACCTATTAAAAAGCAATGCTTGTATAACATAGGTTCCCAAACAGTATACCAATGATTGTATACAAAACTTCCAATGCAATGAAGAGAGACGAATCAAGGAAATATGAATGATACACAATGAATACAGGTAAGGTTACATAATAGTCATATTTAAAACAACAAAAGATATATTTACTTGAAATAGATTTTCAAGCTATTCGTATAGGAGTAGGGGGAAACCCCGGTGTAGTGGTCCACCTGCACACACCCCCAGTATAGTACGATAATACTCTGTAAAGATGTCTGTACTCAAAAGGAAGAAGAAGAAGCTGAAGATATAGATATGAGGTCAGAGAAACAAGAGTGTACAGATAATGAAAATTAGCGAAGCTAAAGCTTGTTTGGGGGTTAAAGTTTCCCTTAATCTCTATAAAGTTAAGACAAATAATTACATGTAAATACATTTGTATGGGGACCATTATTTTGGTTGATATGAAACACTTTAATGTTTTGCATGGCTTATATATGAATATGAATATGAATCAGGTCACATTGAATCTGAATGGGGAAAAATTATTAAATGACTCTTGTGGACAATGTGTTCAAAAAAAATGTTAATGTTCTTCTATAAAGCAACCCAGCTCAAGTAGTTTGATATTCTGAGACAGCCAAACTCTGATGACCTTTTTATCAGATTTAAGTGAGAGTGAAATTATCCTTCAGGTGAGTAAGTGTGGTTTTAATCAAAACCTGCTCCCTGAATAACAACTGGGAAATTAATCGAACATCTACAAAACTAGACTTGTAGTCTGACCTGCACGCATGGCCAGCAATTAAGGAACAGTGACCTGGTTTTAACATAAAAGCTCAAGAAATAAACAATAAAAAGGTTTACATGTACCATACAGATTTGGAGAATGAAGTAGAGAAGGAAATAAAGAAAGAGAGAGGATGGGGGTAAATGAGAGAGGATATGAGAAACAGATTTGTCCATGTCAGTTAATGTAAAATATGAAGTGGATATAATATAGACAGAGCGGGAAAGGAGAGAAAAGAAAGAGAGATAGAGAAGGAGAGAGAGAATGAGAGAGAGAGCCGGTGAAAGAGAGAAATAAGAAGGGGAAGAGTAAAAGAGGAGAGGGAGAGAATGGAGAAAGAGAAAGAGAGTGAGTGAGAGTGTAAAGAGAGAGGGATGTAGAGGGATATGGATCGGAACGGAGGGAGGAGAGGGAAAAAAGATTTTGAAATATAGGAGTGAAAGAAAAAATGAGTGAGAAAACAAAACAAAAACAGAATGGAATGGAAGAGAGAAGAATGAGAAGAAAAGGATAGGTGCATAGGGAAAGGAAAGGGAAATAGAAAGAATAAGTACATAATTAGGGAAGAGAGAGGGACAAAAAAAATTATTAAAAAGAGGACTTTGAATATAAGAAAGAGACAAATGAAAGAGTGAGTTAAAATATTATTTATTTATTTATTCCGTTTGATTTAAACAGGGTAGCCCCGTCAAACTACAGAGAGCACCAAAACGACATTTGTGATACTGAAGTATGATCGTCAAGGGGAGACATTCTAAATACACTTTGGCAAATTATGCAGGGAGATGTGGCAGTAGTAAACTAGATGGATTTTCGACTGCGCGCGGTCAAAAATGATGCCTCCGCCATAGAGCAATCTTAAGAACCAAAATAGAAGCAATTTGTAAGATTCAAGTCCGATTGTAATCCAATAACAGGTTCTCAGAATATCCTTATAACAAGCTATTTTTCATGTCATGTATGACCCTTTTATCTTTCACCTCATGACCCTAAAATCTAATCAATTCATTGGCTCTGCAAGATACATACACGACCTAAGATTGGCGGGAATCCATCATTCAGTCCTTGAGATAACGCGATCACGAGAACAGGACGTATAGACGGACAGATGGACAACCAGCAAAACATAATACTCCTGGCCATTCTCTGTTTTCTTCCTTCATAAACTGTTCATTTTCCACTGTAAAATTAATTCATCATTATGCTTCATATATACTGGCAGCAATATCAATCAATAAATTATAATAATAACATTTACTGGTATATAATTTAATTTTCTATATATCAAAGTAGAATTTATTAAGTTTCTAGTTGAATATTTCAACTAATTATTATTGAACATGTCCTTTTGCATTTCTAACACCTCAGTCATAACTTATCTTAAATCTGCAGCACTAAATACCTGATTTTATCTGATCAGACTATTCACTCCAATAGTAAATCATTAAAACATTTAAATGGTTGGCAGAGTATGAACATGCCCTCAGATAGTAAAATGGGGAGTAAAGGACAAGAGATGTAACAAGAAGGACACTCCAAACACTGCTTTGAATTGCAAATAGTTTAAATTTGACTTTTAGATATACATTCTACCTCCCTGCCCTTTAGGCTGGGGCTGATAGATAGGGGAAAAATAAATTGCTTTAACATCGCTTATGACATAGTGGTAAAGGTGCTTCCTCTCCGACCTGATTCTGTCAACTTGTAAGTGCTACAAAGGAAATCACACTTTTAAAATCGTGCAGAGTATGCATGCACATCAAAGCAATATTAATATATGCAACATATAAACATGAAACTATGCAAGTGACTTTGTTTAAGGTATAGACCAGTTTTGGAAACGCCCCCCTCTCAAAAAATGAAATGGAAGCTCTTATTACCATGCAATCATGTGAAAGGATATGTTTTGACTAATACGTGATGATACACATTTTGCCGGGAAACCGCCTACTAATTGATATATTTGGTAAATTATCATATCTTTCTGGACTGGATATCGCATAGTCCCATATACATTTTTTTGTGTACAGTGCTTGTAACTTTATCAAGACTGGGCCAATTTTTTGTTATCATTTTGATGATTCCATAACCTTGCAGTACACACCAATACTTATATGCTAGATGATCAACCTTTTCTAATCGATTCCACAATGTTTCTTTCACAATGCAATCGAATGACCAAAACTAAAGTCTACACCTTTAACAAAGTCTGCTCTGTAGTATAAATACTTGTTTACAATCAAACCTGTCTATTAATGCCAGCTATATAAGGGAAACACAAAATGTAGGCCCTATAAACAACCCCCCCCCCCCTTTGGTATTCTTATGTGTGTGAACCCCCCTAAAAAAACCTAAACCCCCCCCCCCTTTGGTTTATTTTTTATTTATTTTTAGTAATTATTAAAAAAAAAAAAAAAAAAAAATTATACCCACGACTAACCTTAAAAAGGTGACCTTACCCCCCCCCCCCCCCCCCAACGAAGAAAAATGTCAAATTTTGAAATTTCGAGACCCCCCCCCCCCCCCAAAAAAAGTGTCCGCTTACCCCCCCCCCCCCCCCCCCCCCCCCCCCCCCCCCCCCCCCCCCCCCCCACTGAGCAACTTTTCGGCTGGCTGAGTCGTTGCGATTTTTTTTGGACTCCAAAAAAAAAAAAAAAAGTGTCCGCTTACCCCCCCCCCCCCCCCCCCCCCCACTGAGCGACTTTTCGGCCGGGCGATTTTCAAATTTTCGGGAGCAAAATATTTTAAAACCTCCCCCCTTGAAAAAATCCTGCGTACGCCCCTGCGATTGACTGTATCACATTTCACAGCCTTATTATAAGCATCAAAATCAATATTTAACCTGCACTATAACACTGCCAACAGTACAACTATAAAACTTGATGTGGACTGTACTCAACAGTGACAAGAAGAAGAAGAAGAAGAAGAAGATAAGAAGAAGAAGAAGAAGAAGAAGAAGGAAGAGGGGGAGGAGGAGGAGGAGGAGGAAGAGGAAGAGGAAGAGGAAGAGGAAGAGGAGGAGGAAGAGGAAGAGGAAGAGGAAGAGGAAGAGGAGAAGAAGAAGAAGAAGAAGAAGAAGAAGAAGAAGGAAAAGAAGAAGAAGAAGAAGAAGAAGAAGAATTAAAAGAAGAACAAGAAGAAGAACAAGAAGAACAAGAAGAACAAGAAGAACAAGTAGAAGGATGACATATATTTGCGCTCATGATATGACCATGTAAAACAACAAGATCCATATTGCTTGAATATGACAAACTCAATTTACCAAAGCCTGCAGTGCTTGGTCAGTCAGCTATGACATAAACAGATGCTCAAGGGAGGACAGAGAAGGTGTGTTTCCATTATTTAAAGTTTGGGGGAACTTGTCAGTTCCCTCTGCAGATAGGATGCACTACCGGTATAACATAAAACACTCATCAAGCTCTCCTTTTTTTATTAAAATATTATTAATAATAACTATTAATAAAAGTTGTGATCAAAAGCAAGTTACAATAACTGTTTCTCACTAATCTTTTTTGTCTTCTTTAGCTAATGGAAAGGTAAAAAAACAAACTCTGGCATAATTACTCCTTTTTTTATTAGAGTGTTATATCAGTTAATTGAATTTTACTTATGTCTATGACTTAATTACATAGAAAATGAAAGTCAAGTCAACACAGTCTGAAAAAGGGGGTTTGCAATTATTAAACTTCTCATTCCATAAATACTTGCACCTCTAATACATGATTTTCTATGCTTTTGTGATCTATGGCCATAATAGATATCAGTTTTCAATTTAAGAATTTCCAGTTTTAGGTGCGGTCGTTCATCAATTGTTTTAGTAGAAACAACATTTAATATTCCTGAACTTAAATTTGACAATTTTTCTTTGAAAGTTGTAAGACTTTGTAAATTCACATTTCTGAAATTCTCTTTGACCATTACCATGCATTCATCCTAATTAATTTAATGTCTACTAACATGTAGAATACAGAATTTGCTCTGGCAGCATTTCAGGGCTGGCTGTTTCATAAAACTTGTTATCAACAGCAAGTTACAATAACTGTTTCTCACTAACATTTTTTTTTGTCTTCTTCAGCTAAATGGAAAGGTAAAAAAAAAAAACCTTTGGCATGATTACAATGGTCATAATGGTGGAATAATTATTTTTACCCCAATTTATGGAATGATTTTGACAATGATTTATTCCTAATAGATCTAGATAATAGTATACATTCTCAGATTTTATTGAATAATAATTTGCCAGTGTTTGTTTTGCGTGACTTCTAAAGCATGTATATGCTACTATGCTTATCAACTAGGGGACTTACGCCCTTAAGTCATAAATGACAGTAATGAGGATTAATGCCCCACAAAAGGGCACTAATATAGCACATCGACACGGTTTTGATCCTGGGGCCTCACAGTAACGAGACCATTGCTTAGCCACTGAATCATGACTGTACGCAGCAGGGGGCTAGGGAACGTCGCCGCCCCCACAATTTAAATACAAAAAAACAAAGAAAATGCAATAAATAATAAATAATTTATTGCATTTTGCCCCGATCCCCAACAGAAAAAAATCATCTGTATGGCAATGCATTGAACCATAATGCATGGGTAAAAATAATTATTCCACCTATATGACCAACAGTGTACTTTAAGATGATGTCTCAATCACCAGTTTATAATTTGTCTCCAACAACAAGATTGACGGATTTGGAGAGTATCAACATCTCATAGGACATAATTGACAACACATGAATGACCTTGCACTCTTGACCATCAGAAACATATAGGCCTGATGTAACAGAAAGAAATCAGCAATGAGAATGAGCTCAAAAGAATGATTTTAATCTTTTATACAGAGGCAAACAAGGGGAAAATAAAGTCTTATTAAGCTGCATTGTAAATATACACATCGCCACCATACATTTATCTGCCAATGGTACAACTATAATACATCACAGGTGGACTGTACTGAACAGGAAGAAGACAAAGGAGGAGGCAGAGGTGGTGATCCCGGAGGGAGGGGGAGGGGGACAATGCACCCCACCAACTTTTACAAGTACCCCACAGCAAAGTGCCCTTTTTTACAAAGGAAAAGTGCCCCTTCTTATTTCTAATAGGTGCAGGTTCCACATTCTTATAAGTGCCCTCTTACCACCTCTGAAAAGTGCCCCCTTCCTGAGAGGTGCCCCTCTTACTTTGACAAATGCAACTTTTCCTTTGTACTAAGTACCCCCTCTCCTTCTGTAAAGTGCCCCTTTTCACCTCTGATGAGCTCCTTCCTTTTTTTCAACACATGCCACTCTTTTCCTTTCTAATAATTGCCCTTTTTTCCTTCTGATAGATGACCCTTTTCCTAATAAAAGCCCTTTTTCCCTTCTCATAAATGGCCCTGTTCTAACCTCTGATAAATGCCTCTATCAATATCGTATAATAGGTACCCCTTTTCTTCAACAAGTGCCCATTTCCAAAGGGCTCTTTTCTTTTCTCACTGGAAGTGCCCCTTTTCGGGTGCGAGAAGTGCTCTTTTCATCTCTGATAGTTGCCATTTTTTCTTGGACATATCATCGCTGTTTTCACGAAGTGACGGTAGTGACAAAAAATGCATTTACTTTGCGTGACGATTTTCCTCACTACCGTCACTTCGTGAAAATAGGGACGATATATATGCTCCCTTTTCTTTTCTTTTAACCCAGAGCTACAAAAATGTAATAGGAATAATCAATATTCAACCCCTCTCCATCCTCATGAACTTATATTCAGGTTTTCCATTTGTTGGTTAAATAAATCGGACAGGGACACAAATTTAATAACTAGAAGAAAACATAGAGGGAGCAATATCAATTCAATCCAAAAACAGTATTGGCATAGATCTTTTTTCAAAATGAAAACTATGAACTATGAAAATTCAACGACACCCATGCAGCTATAGCCTATGACTATATGAGCAAAGACATAAGGATGCATGAATATTGGAAATTAATAGGATCTTTTTTTTTTTATGGGGGATCGAGGGCGTGGAAAAAATAAATCTTAGCAAACAAGTGTGTTGACAACACTCCATTCTCATTATTATTTTACATTTTGCTGAGTGAAATAGTATCATGTATTTTTAGAAAATAACAAGACTTCTTGGACAAATGGGCGGGCTGGGGAGTTTCTGCACTTGTCATGCAGCTCAAACACAACACATAATCTTTAAAATGGAAGGAGTACCCAGGACCAGGACTACCAGAGCTAATTAGAGGAAGATGAAGGTGTCGAGAGACACGTAACTGAATAATTACCATGAAAAAATGAACGGCGGTCAGGGTCTGTACTATACTCGAAGAAGAAGAAGGAAGGAATTTTGATCCACGGCACACATTATCAACATCAGCATACAAAATAAAAAGAGGAAAACAAATCATACTGTGAATTCATTAACTCAGAACTTACCACAAACATCCGGTGATCAAACAGTCCCCGGGGCTATAGGAAGCGAGAAATAGAATTGAACTTGACCGATGTCCCTGAATCAAATAAAGAGAGCTTTCTGAGCTGGCTGCTGGAATTCGGGAGGCAATCACGATATTATTTTTAATAGAAAGGTATCGGTATTGCGCAATCGCGATCTTCACGCATTGTTCCATTTTCCCCGTTATCGTACATCTAATCATGAAGCTACCTTCCTTTTAGTTTGTTTTGATTAGACAAGCAAGTTGTCAATATTCCTCCTTCTTGAAAACCCACATTCCCGTCTCCTCATCCTTTCCTTGATCTCTGCTTGTAAGAGTCTTCCAAACTTGTGATGTAGGCTTACTTGCCATTATTTCCCCCGTTTTCTTCAACATGCCAATATTAATTCCATATATTTTGTTTGGGGGTTCCTTACCGTAGGATTTAAGATGTCTTCATTCTTCTTCTTTTTTAGATTGATAACAGGATACTTTGAAAAAAATCATATCTTGCTGCATTTAACTCGTTTTCATCTTCTATTTCTCCACCTATTTGTGATACATTGCAATACGTTTAAATATATATATATCTTCTCTTCTGATATCAATGCTCCTTCCTCTTCCTCTCTTTCTTTATCACTCTCCCCCTCCTCTTCTATCTCTCTCCCTCTCTCTCTCTCTCTCACTGTATCATTTTCTCTATCCTCCTCTTTCTCTCCCCCTCTTCTCTCTATTATATTTCATACACCAGGCATACATAACAAATTATACATCTCTCATTCGATACACAAAATCAGAATAAGCCATAAACCTTTCATTCATTTTCAGACTTTGGTGGTTTTATTCAACTCTATATGAGAGAAACGATAAGGCATGCAAGTTTCATGCAATACAATAAATTAAATTTCAACTTCAAAATTTAACATTGCACTTTTACTGAGAAAGAATACAGTAAGAACTTTGAGCAAAATTGCTTCAAAAGAACAGGTAAAACATTAAATGATGGTGATGGTAATTTTCAGATGGAAAATTATGTGAGCACCCCCCCCCCCCCCCACAACAAAAAGATAATAATAATTATTTAAAACAAAAGAAAATGGTGAGGTTACATGATCTCAACTCAGTTATGTAAAATAATAATAACAATTTTTAAAATACAACTTTTACTCATTTTATAAGCATACATGTTGAACAAAAGTTTCTAATAACTCAAAAGCATGCTAGCTGCTTGCCAGATATAGCATAATAATGATGTATGCAAAAGTGAATTCCATCTATATAGATACCATTGTGCTATGAATTACACATTAAGTAACCAGGGGTTCTGGAGATAAAGATACATAAATTGAGATACATTAGTAAACAGGTCTAATTGTTTTCAGATTATTCTGCATTGTTTGTAAGCCATCCCAAATCATAAATAAACAATAACAATCTATACATTCCTAGCATATTCATTATTGCATTTTAGCATGATCTAGGGATACCAGTTGCTTTCACCCAATAAGCATGTACATAGGCCATTTTAGTGGCTTATATGTGATGTACAGTATATATCCTGAACTCATTTGAACCAAAATGCTCAAGATTCTCTTAATTTCAATTTGAAACAAACTAACAATCACTACAAAACATGTCTGCCTACCTGTAGATAATTGCATAATAAATAAATAATTGATAGGCAAGAGTGAACTTCTGCATATAAAGTAATATATTAAGTGTGAGTAAATTTGTTAGATCCATTCAATATTCAAGAAAATTTAGAGAGTGTTTTCAAAGAGCCCTGAGGCTTGATAAGAAAAACTGTTGTAAAATATAAGAGACTCTGCTCAAAGGTCATCTGTTTCTGGGAAGAAAAAATATATACATGCATTCAACTTATGTGCATTGTATTTTATAAGAAATAGTACAAAAATTAAACACAAACTTAAAATGACAGGTGTAGCGTACGATTTCTTCTTCTTGAGCTTGTGCATGCAATAGCCATGCACTTAGAAGATGTTCAGCGGTTTTATGAAGTGCCACAAATCTTGTGGACAAACTAATCCTCAGTTCAGTATTTCAATTCCAACAAATGACCCCACATGGGTATTCAGAACAATGATTCAAAGACCTTTGCTCAAGTTCTAATTCTTTGGTCTATTACAAAATAAATTAGCCCAAAGAAAAAAAGCTCAAAGCAATTAATTATAAAAATTACTCTTCAAGTTTCACAGTACAAACAAATTAAACATGTACATTATCAATCTTACATAACACATGCATGAGTGTTACTGTTTCCTATCTAACATGAAAATAATTTTCTCATCATCTTCACATAAATCCAAACAAAAATTTGGAGAAATTACATAACAAAAATGTAAGTAACTCTGTGCAGAGAAGAATGGGAAGCAAACGATACAAATAAATTAACAAATTTTTAGTAATCTTCAATGCAAGTTATAAGTTTTGATGCAAGTCCTTGTTTTAAAGTACATAATATTCCGTTCTTGTTTAGCGCGTATTACATAATATACCGTCTCTCTACGCTTCCAAAGAGTTTTGGAAATTATTACCCTAGCTTGAGCTCCGGCAGCCATTATCAGCGCGCAGTGCATTTCAAGGAATAATCCTACCAGGTACCCATTTACCTCACCTGGGTCGAGTGTGGCAAATGTAATTAATGTCTTGCCAATAGACATTAGTGCTGCAGCGAGACTCGAACCGCGAACCTTGTGATCCACAGTCCGGTGAGGTATCCACTAGACCAAGACATTGACAGAATTGCACAATCATAGGAACACTTATCAACACACGCGGCAATGACATTTCTTGAAACTTTGATTGACTTAGAAAAGCAGTTTTGAGCAGTTTTGAGCAAAGATCATTTTCACTTGGAATGTAAGAAATGATGATGAAAAGAAAGCACTCTACAAGTCTTCATATTACGATCATTCTTCGTAATTTACATGTACACATCATGATTAAGTAGCAGAATTCTAATGATAAAATATTCATATATTCATGTACACTAAAGAGTAGAATCAATATTACATATGTATAATTTCATCTACATAATTCAATAGAAAGAGAGTATATTACCATGTGATATCTACAATTTAATTTCCTAAATGGAACAATGAAGAGATGTCATTTTACATTTGAAAAATGGATGCTTATCCAATTGTTCAGTTTCATGATAAATGATTATAGAAGGTTTAAAGATTTTATCTTTTAAGTAAACGACATCTTCAAAAATTCTTGTGTCAATTCTGTAGGTTGATATTTATTAGATAATGACAATTTAATTGAACATCCATTCCATTTTGTGGTTATATTTTCCTTTAGTGCTGTGCACTTTATGAAAGTTTAACCCCTTGGGAAACTATAACTTCCTTCTGCGGTCAAAAAAATGTTGTACCGGTATTACACACCTTAACATTCAATATCTGTATATTATTATTGAAGATAAACTCAAGTTCTGGTTAATATAGAAGAGAATTCTCACAGAATCCAACAAAACTCACACTGAATGTTCAAGATTAAAAACAAATAACATGTGCCAAGCAATTTTTGTAGAAAATGTATATGGGCTGCGTAATGAGCATAGAAAGATAAGGAAATATGAGTAAGTAGCCTGACACCATGTAATGAATATGGGTCACTATATGCAAATGGGAGTAGTGTTTTTTTATTGAAGATGATGCCCAGTAAATTTGTGTGCGTTTGTTTTCATTTCACTGGTTCAAACAACCAATCTACAGCAGAATAAACAATCCAGAATAAATCAAAGCAATTTTCTCTCAAAATACGATCCCCATACCAGAGCTCAAGATTAGCTTTAAGGATTACATGTAGGCCCTATATATGCACATTGTGATTGTTTGTGGATGCAGTCATATTGTTTTCTTTATTCTTACCTCCCCACATAGGAAATCTCACAAACTAAATATGTTGAACATCATGAAACGCAGATGCTCTCCAAATGATATATATATGGCACATATACAAAATAAAACGCTCTTTTATGTTACACAACACTTCAGAATTATAAGGCTTTATACAAGTTAACTGTACATGTATGTACATGTATGTACAAGTCATGTAGAGATCAAGTGCTTACTGAAATAAGAGAGGTAACACTATACCTAATTTGTCTAAGATCCTGGACATAATTGTAGGTAGTCATCATCAGACAGGAATTCTATCTTAATAGGACAATCTGTAATCTTGGCCCGAAAGAGTCGGAGAGAGCTAGCTCTGGGCCCTGAAACAAACCTTGCAGTACACCTTGTGGCCCAAACCTACAACATGCAATGTATGCTACTACTAGGTCGAGCGACTTGCACTGATTTGACAAGCTTTATCCATTCAGTTCGATTCACCATGATCTTTGGGAGCTCCTGCCTTGGTAGACAGGTGTGTCTTTTTCTAACTGGTCTATGTAAGTCATTGCTGGGCGCCCTCTGGTGCGTTTGACTCTTGAGGGCTCCCAAAAGAGCATTTGTGAAATGATTTCACTCTTGCTCCTCCAGCAGTGCCCACTAAAACGGAGGCGAAGGTCTCTCAGTCTGGCTGAGATCGGTGTAATGTCCCTACACAACTCTATATTTTTCATATGGTCCCTCCAGTTGACATTTAGTGCTGCTCTCAAGAGTCTTGTATAGCAACCATCCAGTTTTTTTCCAGGCTATTTGTCAATGTCCAGGCTTCTGATCTATTACCTTGTAACAGTGGCCATATCAGCCATGAGCTGCATGTCATCTTCTTTGTCTTATTCTACACCTAATCTCTGAAGCTACAACCTAACGCCAGGTTTTGAAACATCGTCTATCCATGTTTTCCTCTCCCACATGTACATGTATTTTACCAGGAAAAATGTATATTGCACTCCGTTTTTATATGTCCTCTCCTGGCAAATCAATATTTCATTTAGTTTTTTATATGTTATCTGAAATCACAGCAAGAGATTCTTTCTTGCACTGGCAGCAGTAGAAAAAAAATAGATTTTAAACAAAAATTGTAAATTGAATTTTTGAAGTAAACAATTTGTCAGCCATTGCAAACCCAACATATCAAAATGTCTGACACTCTATACAGCTATCCAAACTTGACAATAGCCTAGTACATCTTCATCAGAATGCAAAATAGTAGCTGCAAATGCAATATCATACTAGTAGCAATGGTTATGATCAGAGCATGTAGTCTACTATGACTTTTTATGAGTCAGGAAAAGAAAGTAACAATGCTCACCATAACATTGTGTAAGTCTGTCCACATGAAGAGGTTCTTATCTCAGGTTTTTATCCTTTATTGCCTCAATACTTCATTTTGTATTTGTTTGGCAATAGAAACAAAATTTAAAAATTGGACTTTACCTGTAATCAGGTAAAAAATCATACTCTGCTCTTAATTCCTATGGAGAAATCTTTAGAGTGTCTATTGCATATTATGATATGATCACAGAAATAATTCATAATCAATTAAGTGAAATGATATTTTATTTTACTATATAAACTGAAATCCTCATTACCAACTGAGCTGCAACTGTGATCGTCAATTGCGATTGCCGATGTTTTAATCCTTAATAGGCTTAAATTTAATTCTCACTCAAGTTTGTTACACAATTCAAATATTATTGATGGATTTGGTATTTTATCTAATAAGTACAAATACATATGGCATTTTAGTTTCTTGGCATTTAATGGCGCAATAAATATGTAGGAATTTGTACATCCCCTCCCCTATTTCTTTCTCCCCCCTCCCCCTCCCCCTCCCCCTCCCCCTCTCCCTCTCTCTCTCTCTCTCTCTCTCTCTCTCTCTATCTCTCTTCGAGATGAGATGGGATCTTACTCAAAAGGGGGGAGGGGCACTGATTACTCCTGGACACCAGACAAAATGTTGTCTACCATGAGTCACCCCTGACACGCCCTCTCCCGAGACTATCGGAGCGTTGCCATGCCGAAAGAATAAGATCCTGGCAGTTGCTGCATCGCCTGGCTAGTTTCTCATCCTGGATGGTACTTATCTTTAAGTCCTTCTGCAAATAACAAAGCAAAAGAATACAAAAAAATTATGCATTATATCAACTATTTTGAATATGTTAAGTATTTTGGTGCACATATCACAAAAAGATAGGCCTTCACGGCCAGCTAAACATTGAAGAGTTGCAAAAGTATGTAAAGCCTCATTCTAGTAGCTGATTTTCTTGGTGAAAATTATCCAACGACGATGGAAAAGGCCATCAAACCAGCAACAACAAGAAGCTGAATAATCTGATGGAAAATAGTGAAGCTAGGTTACTTTCACATCCTGGATACTATGGATCTTTTAAGCCCTTCTGCAAATGACAAATATATAAATATTTGTTGGCTAGTAGAGCGTTACCTTCTTAAAGTCATGGTACCCTTTACAGTTTCACATCACCCCAATCCTAAATTCATCCCAGGAAATATATTTTGTATCTCTCGGGCACTCGTCAAGTGCCATCTACACATGTACAGGCACATTTGTTTCTAATTTTTTTTCAAGTGAGCGAAGTGAGCGAGCCAAAAATATGGTAATGTCATGTATAATGTGGTAACAAATTTATTTCATAATCAAAACTCTAGATAAGATATAAAATAATGTCTGCCTGCACCTCACCACTGAATATACATTGATTTTTTACATTGCATTGTAAATTGATTTATATGATTTATATGTTTATATACAGATTATTGATGTACATCAATGAAGTTTGATAAATACAATACAATACATGAATACAAAATCATATATTCGGTCACCTTTGGAAACACAAATATGAGGATATTCAGGCACTTAGTTCATATAATCATCCTGTTTCTAAATGTTTTTAAATGTTGCGGGCGAGCAAAGCGAGGATGGAGGACAATTTGTTATCTTTAAAAATTCTCTTTCTACATGAGACTACATACTCTAGCGGTTCCAGATGTTTGGTTTTCACATAATTATATTCCAAACTATTTTTTTGATATAACCAAATTTCTATCGCGGCACCCCCGTTAAAAAAAAAGTCTAGTAGTTGTCCTGGGTGGTGTTTCACAAAGATTCTAAGTCAAACTGAACTCTTAGTTGGACTTAAAAATTATGGAGAGCCATTTGTAGCCTTATAAAGAAATATATTCAAAAGCTAATATTTGAGTATTTTAGATTTTTCATAAATTCCACATCAAGAACATGAAATCTCCAATGATAATAGAAAATATGAATGATTTGAATCAACATTTTATGCCTCTTTAAATAACTTTTACAAAATATTTTCAAAGATGCTAATGGCTTTCCATAATTGTTGAGTCCAACTTAGAGATAAGTTTAACTTAGTATCTTTGTGAAACACCCCTTGGAGGTAGTTCACTAATTGCCTGGGGAAGGGGAAGGGGAATAGTCTGGGGGATGTTTATCATTGGTGGTAGTTGTTCATCATTGGTGGTAGTTGTTCGGAGGTACAGTCAAACCTGTCTATAGCGACCGCCCAAGGGAAACACAAAAAGTGGTCTTTGAAGACAGGTTCTTTTATAGTAATAATATATATATCTGTAAAGCGCTTTGAGAGGGCCTTCGGTCCTGAAAAGCGCTATATAAGAACTAGCTATTATTATTATTATTAGTACATGTTTCAATGAGAATCCATTTTGAAGGGAAACCAAAAATGTGGTCTTTGTATACAGGTGGTCCTTGTAGATAGGTGGTCACTAAAGCAGGTTTGACTGTAGTTGTCTTATGGGAGTAGCGGAATAGTTGTCCAGGGCGGGGTGGTAATTTGGTGGGTAGTATCATAGAATCCATCCATTCATTTCTGCACAGGGATGATAGTGAGCACTAAAAAAAAAAGGATTCAGGAAAAAATGGCACCTAACAACATTCCCCACCTTTTGAGTAAGAAATTTGGGGAAAATTTGGGGAAAATTTGGGGAAAATTTGGGGAAAATAAGGGGAAAATTGGGGGGAAAAAATTGGGAAACTGATTTAAATCTGGTAATTATCAGGCCTGTATACATTACCTGCGTCCTTTGATGGAATGCCTGTGAGAGATGATTGACAAACTTATCAAGCTCCCTGCTGCAGTTGAAATACAACAACCATGGATTGTCACAGTCTGTATTCCTGAAACTCTGTCAAAAATAGAAATTATGCAGGATACCTAGATTAATGAGAGGAATCAAGTTGGTCATTTTCCACATGTATCTGTTCTAAAGGATCCGGGCTAACTCGGACCTGGGGACAACTCGCCCGCGCTGCAAAAAAGGTAATTTTACCCTAACCCAAACCTTACCCTAACCCTGAACGGCCGAGTTGTCTCCGGTCCGAGTTAGCCCAACTCTGTTCTAAAGTAGCTTCCCAATTCCAATGTGTTCTCTTTATCCAAATTTGCCATTATGAAATTTTTTTTCTTTCTATGGTCAAAAATAGGATTTGATAAATCCCGCAGAATAAAGAAAAAACAAACCAAAACATTAACAAAAATCAATTCCCCAATCTGTAATCTTACTCCCCCACAACCTTCCGTTCAGGGTTCTCAGATATAAGTGCATCTAGAGGTTAAGTCATTATGCAATATAAATGTACTATACAAGAACAGAATACCATTATCATTCACAGTGCTTTCCATTCAAAAGGCATTACAAATTTGAATGAACTACTTTGTTCTACCTTGCCTGTTATATCTACATATTTCGAAATTTCATACTTATTTTTTGTACATTATATTTGATTTGAAATCTTTAATTTTTTTAATTTTTTCTTTTCTTGAAATCTACTCTTATAATAATATACGCCTGTATACAAAAAATTCTTAAAAGAATATAAACTGTTTTTCTATGTAAAATGTGGAATAAATAAAACTTCAAACTTCATGTAACATATTCAACAATGTAACGGTGTCATACTTGCTTAGAGGGCTGACATAGAGGGCAGGGGGGTGTTTCACAAAGATCCTAAGTTGAACTTATCTCTAAGTTGGACTTTAAAATTATGGAAGGCCATTGGCATCTTGAAAATATTTTGTTAAAGTTATTTTAAAAGGCATAAAATGTTGATTCAAATTATTCATATTTTCTATTATCATGGGAGATTTCATGTTCTTGATGTGAAATTTATGAAAAGTCTAAAATACTTGAATTTTCACTTTTGAATATATTTCATTATAAGGCTACAAATAGCTCTCCATAATATTTAAGTCCAACTTAGAGTTAAGTTCGACCCTCCAGGAGAGATTTCACACTACTCACCATGACCAGATAGGACAGATTAGACTGGCTTCTCTCCACCCGGGAGATGGTTCCAAGGTCTGTCCTGGCTAGGGTCCTGAAGAAGTGTGTCTGATAGTCCTCTAGACACAGGACCACTGAGCGGGACGTGATGACTGCACAAGAGGGTTGGCAAGGGTTGGGCTTGGGTCCCTTCTGCTGAGACATAGAGTGCTGGCAAATATAAAAACAATTATTTATTAATGATCTTAACCGTCAATTCCAACGTCTATCTATCAATTCAGGAATTTATTCATTTATTGGACAAAGTGTGACTGGTAGTCTTCTTAACACAGCAGGACTGACAGCACAAGAGGGTTGGGCTTGGGTCCCTTCATCTGAGACATAGAGTGCTGGCAAATATAAAAACAATTATTTATTAATGATCTTAACCGTCAATTCCAACGTCTATCTATCAATTCAGGAATTTATTCATTTATTGGACAAAGTGTGACTGGTAGTCTTCTAAACACAGCAGGACTGACAGCACAAGAGGGTTATCAAAGGTTTGGGCTCCTTCTGCTGAGACAGACTGCTGTAAAATATAAAAATAGTAATTTATTACTGATATTATCTTTCAATCTATCTGTCCATCTCTCTATCTATTATTCCAGTCATCTATTCTTTTGTTTGGAAGAAGAGTGTCTATTCTAAACCAGCGGGACTTGGCGAGATGTTGACACGGCACATGAGGGTTGGCAATCACAGTTGAATTTTAATACTTTAATAATGTTTACTTGCCTGATTAATTAACTATTGAACATGCAGTAAATTCTCTTTCAATTTTGTTATGTGCATGACATAAAACAGGAAAGTACCGGTACTGTATTTTGGACAATGAATTGCATTGAATTAAAAAAACATTGTTTTTATTCCATAGACATTTTGATAGAACAGACCTGTATAATATATTCAAAGTTTTGGATGGTTTCTCAAAGAACATTTGATGAGAAGCTATCAAATCTGTTATTTATGATAGCAATTGAATGGGTGAAATCCATGTGGCGTACATCATTCTTTTAAAGACCGTCAATACTACTTGGCCAGAAGGGATTAGACCACCCAGCCAGGTCATTGACAGATGGCTATCTCATCAACTCAGCTCTCAACTAACAAAAGAAAAAGAGGATCATGGGGGACCAACAGGCACCAATTGGGAAAGTTTTCTATATAGAGGGAGCAAGTAGCTAAAAGTAGGACAGTGGGGCTTTAAAACGATTTGAGGTTTATCAAAGACAAATTGTTTTTCTTCAGAAGCACAAATCAGAATATGAATACAGGAGAAAAGTGGACTATTCAAGCTCGTTCTGCTGACACCAATAAGAAAACCAAGCTTACTTGATGTGAAGCAACCTCACAGATACTCTGCAACCAGTGAGATAGCTCAAGTTCATTCTCACAAGACAGCCGCAGAGGTTGACTACCGTCCGTCAAGACAAGCTCAAAGCTGAAACGACGGTCAGTATTGTGGACACGTCGGCATCCTCCAAACCTCTGGGATCTGTGCAGAAGATCAAAGTTAAAGGGGGCAAAATATGCAATAAAAATCAATACAGTATTGAGAGATATCTACATGTATGTGTGAAAATGAACAAACACCATGAAGTTTATTGTATTGTACTATTGCCTGTATCTGTTATCCACACATCCTCTTCTCAAATCACTTGATGTTACATGAACGAATCAAATGAATTTGATAGGTATATAGACATTAACTCTTCCAAGTTAATTCCGTTAGATGTACACAACTAAAGTCTAAATTTTCAGCACATAAGTTTTTTTGGATATTAACATATCATGAAATCAGGACAATTACCCCCGTAAATTTCCCCCAGAAAACTATCCCCCAAGGACAACCATCCCCATGGACAATAACCCCCCCCCCCCCCCCTCCCTGTTCATTAAAGGGGAAATCCACCCTGATAATAACTTCTTTTTCTTTGAGGGGGGGGGGGGGGGGGTAATTGTCCTTGGAGTAATTGCCCTTGGGGGTAAATTTCTGGGGGTTAACTTTCCTATGGGTGATTATCCAGGAGGTGATTGTCCACGACCTAACAATCACGATGACTTTCTATTTAAATTTTGAATTAGTCAACAATATCTTAAGATTCTTTCCATTAAATACTTTACTAAAACTAGCAATTTGGTTAAAACAACACACACACACACACACAAAATGCACAAAACATCTTGTTTTTTGCATCTTACATACAAGAAATATTTGAACAAGCTGCCACCTAAGTACCCCCATCATTATCATCCCTTCTCCATCTCTTACTTACCCAAGATCAATGATGAGATCAGGCTCCTCTGCCTCCTTCCGTGGATATCTCTTCAGGACGTTCTGTTTAAGCCATTTAAGTACCACCACCATTATCATCCCTTCTCCATCTCTTACTTACCCAAGATCAATGATGAGATCAGGCTCCTCTGCCTCCTTCCGTGGATACCTCTTCAGGACATTCTGTTTAAGCTTAAAGAAGGCTACCTTCCAGTAGCTTCCTACAAAGAAAGATTCCTTGGTCTTATAGTGCAGCATGCCCTTCCTCTTGGTCGCTGGTAGGTAGAGCTGAAGGTCTGCAGCCGTAGTCGAGTCTAGAAGGTCCTCCCAGTGGACCAGGTTGTAGAGGTGCACTTCAACTTCAGACATCTGATATGAGTTAGATCATTGGATTACAGGGGGGTGTTTCACAAAGATCCGAAGTCGAACTTAACTCTAAGTGGGACTTAAGAATTATGGAGAGCCATTTGTAGCCTTAAAATAAAATATATTTAAAAGTGAAAATTGAAGTATTTTAAACTTTTTATAAATCCCACATCAAGAACATTAAATTCTCTTTGATAATAGAAAATATGAATGATTTGAATAAACATTTTAGGCCTTTTAAAATAACTTTTACAAAATATTTTCATAGATGCTTACGGCTTTACTTAGTTGTAAAGTCCAGTTTAGAGATAAGTTCAACTTAGGATCTTTGTGAAACACTCCCCAAGTGTTGATAATCTAGGCCCTGTCTCACACTGAGTTCTGATTGATTAAAACCAATCCCAAATCTTCCATCCAATCGCAAAGTCACAGTCTCCCATTTCGTATGCGAGTCATTGTGAACACTTTTGGCAGTCTTATAGGTATCCATTTTCTTCCCTTTATATCGAGTAATAAATGAGGGTAAATATCTTGCTTTAGGCCAAGAGTGCTATGCCACAAGTTTGAAATCCAATACCTTCACATTTTAGGTCATTTACCAGCCATTAGACTACAAAACCTCTTTCTTACATAAATATACATTCCAAAACCACTACAAGAATTTCAAAATTATTTCACTTGATTGCAATCTTTGTAAAACTTGCAAACATAAATAATTGGCCATCCTCAGGCACTAATCGGAAGTATTTCTTACTTCCTTTGCCTCTATACCTTGTTTTTACTTTCCTCTCTCTTTTTCTCTCACTCTTTGCCAGAAAATTAAATCTATAAATAACAAATACTCACTTCCACTTTCTCTTCTCCGGCGACATATTTCTTGAGACCAATGGCCTGCGCAGTAGCATCAGTGAGAACACACAGAGAATCTGTCTGATTACCCATCTTCATGATTGCCCTTAAACTGTGCACAAAGAATCTGTGAAATACCAAAACAAAAATGATTACCGTAATTAACGGTGTATAAACCGCCCTCGTGTATTAACCGCACCCCTCTTTTTCGGCCTAAAAAAAGAAGAAGAAAAAAGCCAGGTCTGTGTTAAAAAACCCACACGGGAAGGCCTTTCATTTAACTGCGAGGTGCAGCTGAATGTGTAAGATCATTAATTTAAATTAAAAAACAGTAGAGGACCAAGGATAGAACCTTGTGGTACACCATGTAATAGAAGAAAAATTGGAGGAATTATTATTATAAACTACATATTGAGGTCTATCAGAAAGATTACTTTCAAACCAAGATGACAGACAAATTTGAGTGTTGTTCTAGTTTCTGAGTGGTGAGTCAACACATCGATTACTGAGCTGGGAGACATTGCCAGGCATAGCGCCTGGTGGTGGGGCATAAATCAAAATTAAAAAAAAAAGAAAAAAAGTGTGGTTTATACACCGTTAATTACGGTATGATAAATCAGTACAAAATGTTTTGCCTATAACTACCAAAACTACTTCCAAAAATACTAATCAATTGATCACTTATTAATTAAACCCCAGAATCCTGCCAGGTTGACAGTACAGAGAGCTGTGTAATATTAAAAAAACTTTATTTATTGTCCAATAGACCAGTTTACTAACATATTCAAATTTAATGCATACTTCTTAAACAAAGATTGTCCTTGACAACCCAAAAGCTTGCCCGTCATTGCAACGAGTAATGTATGCAGACTGGGTTCCGAGTATTGTAGATCATTCATTAATAAGAGGTAGATGGAATATTAAACTCGTCACTGGGTCCCCAAGAAAGAAATATTCATAAATTACAATTTGTTAGTAAACCAGTCTATTATAGATTATATCCTTTCTATGAATATTCATGAGTTTTCTAAATACATGATTGGTCAATTGGTGGTCACGTGATAAAATATAATTTCACTATTAGAAACAAATCTCTGCCAGAGCTCCAAATATTTTCCACTATCTTTTCATGGGCAGAACTGCACATGCTCTATGAGATTTTCAGGTAGAAAAGCATTGTGACATTACATCATGTTCAGTCAAAAATAATGCGCAATTAGCGCATCTCATTAAATGCGCGTTAATATAATTGTGCGCAGGTTAAATTGACAAATTCAAACTTCTCCAATACCCCGCCCAATGTGGGTGACATAAGAATAAAGTTAAAAACCATATGCCAGTCAATCATTAAGTCAAACGTGCGGATCGTAACGAAGTGATATAAAAGAAATATACTATAAAGCATTTAGTTCGTAAGGATAGTGGAAATTATTTATCTGAGGAGGGACTGGCAAAGTACTATTTTTTCCGAGGGGCAACAGCTTGGTATATTTGTATAATATCTACACACTTGATTATTTTCTAATTCATGGACACATACTCTTATCTTTTTGACTGGGAAAGCTCTTAAAGAATTAGAGGGAAGGGGGAGGGGGTGAGTTTATTATTAATTTGGTATAGTGAAAAATGCAAGTATGTAAAGGAATCGACCTCCAACAGAGCTTAATATATTTTTGCCAAAAATACATTCACCTTGATAAAGTATCACATTTGCAGCGGATACAATCCATATTACAATCCAATTAATATGTAGAGGTGTCGTGGTCGAGTGGATACGTCACCAGACTGTCGATCACAAGGTCCCTGGTTCGAGTCCCACCGCGGCACTAATGTCCTTCGGCAAGACATTGATCTAGATTTGCCACACTCCACCCAGGTGAAGTAAATGGGGACTCGGTAGGAATTTATTCCTTGAAACGTAATTATGCTGCATCATTGCAGAGCGCTTAGAGACTTCAGATAAAGTAAATGTTAGGCGGTATATAAGCAAATATAATTATATCTGTTTGCTTTGAGAAAAATGTAATCCTACATTTGATTGAGTGATCTTTACCTTGTTAATGATTGGCTGCCTGTTGTCAACCAGAAATGTTTCCTCCTGTTCTTACATACAAGCTGAACAGACTGGTAGTTGAGACCAATCTACAATAAATCAGATTTAATATATTATATTAAATGACAGATATAAATAATAATAATAACTACATTTATAGGGCGCTTTATACAGACGTTTTCAACATGTTCAATACCTTAAAAGCTACAAAATAAAATAAAATATTACTAATACAATACAATACAATTGAGTTGAATGGAATTAATTACTTGTGTGCGCCTCCAGTAAACTATAACTGATTAAAAAGGTGGGTTTTGAGAAGGGTTTTGAATTATTTAATGGATTGGGCATTTTGAATATGGGGTGGGAGTTTGTTCCAGAGGGCGGGGGCAATCGATGAAAGGCACGTTTTTTGTTTGTGGGCCGTGAATTAATTGCATGGAGGAAGATGAATGAAAGGATCTGGCAGAAGAGGAGGATCAAAGATATATTAATAACAATTTTTCTGATATAGTTCATACTGTATACAACCTTGAATGTGTTTCACATATCACAATTCACATTCTAAAGCAATCAAATCACAATATACACTTAAAGGTACTATGTCCCTTTTGCAGCCAACCTCAAATGCTGTAGAACTTTGCAGGAATTATGAATATGTCATTTATGCCCTATCTGTGAAATTTAAGCGTTAGCAGTGTCCTCATATTCAAATTATGCAAGGAAACCCGATTACTTGCTAGACTTCACTGTCAGACACTATTGAGTGACTGACTGGCTTTTTCTCTTCTTTGGTAATAACATACATGAAAAGAGTTGTAAAGGGTACATGAGCATTTGTCTACATCAATAACCCACTTCTTGTGATGGCCAAGATTAAACTGATTGAATCTTTGCGCAGCATAAAAAAGTATGACCATTCGGTACAATTGTCTGAAAGTCAAGACTATTACTTTTGGGCTCTTTAGCCCTAAAGTCGATTTGACAACTAATAGTCGTTATTTTCCCAATTGAAGACATTTTCAAGCCCCACCTTTTTTAGGGAAGTTCTAAATTAGTATTATCTTTCAAATGCAGTTGGAATTTTTTGGGCCTGCAAATGGGACATAGTACCTTTAAGTGTCTAGAAAAACACTTATAATACAAAACATTACATTATTTTAAATCACTCAAAACACAATATGGTATACACTCAAGTGTCTGAGGTATTGGATAACACTTACAATACAAACATTACAATCATTTAAAGTACAATGAATACACAACTCTAGTTCTCTAAACTAACTTTTTATTGGGGTGGGGGTGCAGAATAAAACATTTGGGATCTGTTTGCCACTACACCTGATGACATTTAAAAAAAATTGAAGGGATAGAGGTGTCCAGTGTGAAATACATGTAGTTTGGGTTTGTGTGTATTCACAATCCTATTAGTGTTTAAGAGAAGGTCGAGCTCTGGGGAGAGGTGAAAAATAATTTTTGAGCATTGAATTACAAATGAAAGTGAATTATTATTCAAGTGTGGAAGAACATCAGAGAAAAAATGATCCCTGAAAAACATGGCTCTTCAAATGCATTCATATTCTAAATATGACAAGTAACAACCTTACTAAAATGAGGCCTGATTTTATGCCACAGATTTTTGTGCAGTCTCATCTGTGTACAGTGCTTGTTTACTTTACCAAGACTGTGGGGGCCAAATTTCTTATCATTTTGATGACTGCAGAACCTTGCAACACACATAAATACATATATGCTACAATGTACATGATCAACCTTTTAAGTTCGATTCCACACCGGTTCTTTCACAATGCAATCGCATGACCAGAACTCAACTTTATCTTAATTCCTGCATTGTATCCAAGCTTGATATACATTGTAACTTGTGCAGACCTGCCAACCTCTGGAGTTCAAAAACTGTATTCTTTTGTCCCAAAAGTTGTATTTTACTAACAAAAGTTGTATTCTTAAAAATAAACATGGACTGTTACTCAGAATTTTTTTTTATGGATCATTGGTTGAATATGCATAATTTCATCACGACTGTTGTGTTCGATGAACCAATGAACATCCCCAAATTGCCGATGTGAGATGCTTGTAGGATACATAACAGGACAGAGTAGGCATTTTGCCATTCAAATTTTTTTTTTTTTTTTTTTTTTTTAATCATAATTTAATGAGGAAAATTGTACTGTCGTATTTGCTTCTAAAAATCTAACAAAATACGACTAAATCGTACTGGTTGGCAGGTCTGATTGTGTACTTGTTTGAAGTGGAATAAGTTAAAATGAAAGTGAAGTGGATTCAAGAAGAATTCAGTCAAATGCATCCTGTGTATGCTGACAATCGCATCAAACACACATTATTATTATTCTACTCAGCTTATTCCATACAAATGGGTTGCATGACTTTTCCACCACACTTTTGCCCAATTAAGGGTAAAACTATAGTATTGATTCCATGTTTACTTCCAAGTTTATGTTTACTTTGTCTTATTTACATGATCCATTGAACGCTCAATGGAAACAAAGAGTTTAGTTAATCTTTCCAAATCCAATTATGCAAACAACATGGCCAAACCACAATGTACATAATCTCTAAATCACTACAACTCAAAAACTCTTATAAAAAAAAAATGTGTACACTGTACTGTAAATAGAACCTAGTTATCACATGGCACAGTAAGAGGCTAATTGTAGAATGCTTTATCTGTGTTATTTGATCTCTAATTTGTACAAGATATATCACATGTAAAATTGTAAGCACTAGAAAAACAAGATTTCACTATTAAAGGCCTATCAATTTACAGAGAGCATATCCTCCGCTGTGGGCCAAAAAGGCATTTACTCTGTGTTAAAGGTAATACAAAGTACGGACTAAAAACACGCACGGTGGGTTGTGACCAACGCTTTACTGAGTCACTTTAAAGTTTCACAGAAATGACAGAATAGAAAGCACTTTCAAATTTTAAAGTGCCTGATAAAAGTAATAATATTAGTTAATAACTTTCAGTTTCAGGTGATATTGAATACCTTATTTTCCTACAAACTGACATGGAAATGGCACTGTATGATTCTAGCTCTGTAAAATTAAATCCCCTTCAAACTCAAGGCTAATCTATATCATATTAATGGGTGATATTCCCGCGTACTAAGTTAGTCCACACTTTTATGGAGTACCTGTTGCCAACTCATTTACCCTGTACAGATTATTTTAATCCTTCAATGAAAAGTGTCCCAAAAATTAATTTTGCAATGAAATGGGAAGAAAAAGATAATATGAGTATGAACTGAATTTAAACAAAGTCTTTGGTAGATTATCTTTGTCGTGAATATTGAAGGAGGAAGATGAAACCTAGCATTCCATAGAAGCGTGAACTAAACTTCTTGTGTAGTCTGGACCTAAGTCCCGGCTTAACTTAAGAGAATACCACCCAATATCTTTTAATCTTACCAAGACATAGTCCAACTCTTGATAAAGCGTCCTGCTTTCTGTTGAGAACCGCCCATTACGTTCACCTGTCAAAACAAAATGGTATGAACATAAACATTAATCAATAGTAGTATAGGGAGTAGAAAAGGTATGAGAAATGACTGGGAAATTTGGAATTATAAAATATTTGGAATAAGAAGCTAAAACATTAAATTAAATGTCTGACCTGCAAACAATACAATCAATTCTCTAGAGACACAATATTACATATAATACACAATACACAATAATACCCGAGCACCATATGCATGCAATAATGAATACAAAATAAATCTAAGCCTCTTGCTCTCATAGAATACCATGTGACCAAAGTCATCGGATGCACAATGTGTGCATGAATAAAGTTATTTATAAAAAGGGTTCAAGTATGTAGCCAATGAGAAGCGTCAAAAAGGATCACGTTTGGAGCGTGCGGGCACGGGAAGTGCATTTTGGTGATAACAACCGTGCAAAAACGGTGCAATAAAAAGGCATAAGGCACACTGCATGTAATTCAATGCATGTTTACGAGAAGTCGCACGAGGCACTGCAGTCTGCTACGAGGCCACTGCTGTCGCGGTCGTCTGTGTGCACACATTATTTTGTATGGAGATGGCAGGTTTACAGTGTTATCGCCTTGCTAAGTAAGACTGTCAACCTATTATTTTGTATGGAGATGGCAGGTTTACAGTGTTATCGCCTTGCTAAGTAAGACTGTCAACCTATTATTTTGTATGGAGGTTGCAGGTTTACAGTGTTATCGCCTTGCTAAGTAAGACTGTCAACCTATTATTTTGTATGGAGATGGCAGGTTTACAGTGTTATCGCCTTGCTAAGTAAGACTGTCAACCTATTATTTTGTATGGAGATGGCAGGTTTACAGTGTTATCGCCTTGCTAAGTAAGACTGTCAACCTATTATGTTGTATGGAGATGGCAGGTTTACAGTGTTATCGCCTTGATAAGTAGACTGTCAACCTATTATTTTGTATGGAGATGGCAGGTTTACAGTGTTATCGCCTTGCTAAGTAAGACTGTCAACCTATTATTTTGTATGGAGATGGCAGGTTTACAGTGTTATCGCCTTGCTAAGTAAAACTGTCAACCTATTATTTTGTATGGAGATGGCAGGTTTACAGTGTTATCGCCTTGCTAAGTAAGACTGTCAACCTATTATTTTGTATGGAGATGGCAGGTTTACAGTGTTATCGCCTTGCTAAGTAAGACTGTCAACCTATTATTTTGTATGGAGATGGCAGGTTTACAGTGTTATCGCCTTGCTAAGTAAGACTGTCAACCTATTATTTTGTATGGAGGTTGCAGGTTTACAGTGTTATCGCCTTGCTAAGTAAGACTGTCAACCTATTATTTTGTATGGAGATGGCAGGTTTACAGTGTTATCGCCTTGCTAAGTAAGACTGTCAACCTATTATTTTGTATGGAGATGGCAGGTTTACAGTGTTATCGCCTTGCTAAGTAAGACTGTCAACCTATTATGTTGTATGGAGATGGCAGGTTTACAGTGTTATCGCCTTGATAAGTAGACTGTCAACCTATTATTTTGTATGGAGATGGCAGGTTTACAGTGTTATCGCCTTGCTAAGTAAGACTGTCAACCTATTATTTTGTATGGAGATGGCAGGTTTACAGTGTTATCGCCTTGCTAAGTAAAACTGTCAACCTATTATTTTGTATGGAGATGGCAGGTTTACAGTGTTATCGCCTTGCTAAGTAAGACTGTCAACCTATTATTTTGTATGGAGATGGCAGGTTTACAGTGTTATCGCCTTGCTAAGTAAGACTGTCAACCTATTATTTTGTATGGAGGTTGCAGGTTTACAGTGTTATCGCCTTGCTAAGTAAGACTGTCAACCTATTATTTTGTATGGAGATGGCAGGTTTACAGTGTTATCGCCTTGCTAAGTAAGACTGTCAACCTATTATTTTGTATGGAGATGGCAGGTTTACAGTGTTATCGCCTTGCTAAGTAAGACTGTCAACCTATTATTTTGTATGGAGATGGCAGGTTTACAGTGTTATCGCCTTGCTAAGTAAGACTGTCAACCTATTATTTTGTATGAAGATGGCAGGTTTACAGTGTTATCGCCTTGCTAAGTAAGACTGTCAACCTATTTTATAACACAAATAATACACAGGTTTTTGTTTATGATGTTATGGTAATGCAGCGCTATTCGGGTATTCACAATGGCAAAAAATACAGTTGGCCCCGTGTATTTTATGGCACCTTAGTGAATACCCTCATGCGCTGCATTGACCATAACGCGCTCACACCTGTGTATTATTTGTATAGCATTACATGAGAATCATTATATCACTATGGACCACTGTAGCCTTTGACATTTATATATTTATTAAAATAAAACTGTTTCTTACCTCTTCTTAGAATATATATGGCAAGATCGGTCAAGAGAATGAATGCTGGCAGTAGATTCCCTTCCATGTGGCCAGTACTCAGTCGAATCAGCTATCAAACAAAAAATATTCAAATTACTGTGATGGTTATTATCTAGATCCAGTGCTGACAGACATTATTTAAAGTGTATCAATCACTTTATTTAAAAACAATCTGTATACCGGTAGCATGATCGTATAAAATCAGCCTAAATAACTTTACCTGGGATTCTATAGGTATAATGTTTAAGGATTATGAAGAAAATAAAGGATTTATTAGGTACATAAAATGGCGCATACGGAACCCAAGTCCGAGTTGGATTCCATACGCATCCTTTTCTCTGCGTACGCATGTGTAAACTAGTTTACTCAACAAAGCGTTTTACTGTTTACTGAGACTATACTTAAAACTGCAACAAATAATATTTGAAGCTCATATTTTGAATATACATGTAGTATACACGTAGCCACATGAAACTCCTCAGATCAAGCGCAGAACATATTTTTGTGATTGGTTACACTTTAAATGCCACAGAATCAAACCAAACTAAATGTTCAATTAACTTCAATACCATAACTGCTAAATGACAGAATAAACATATAATTTAGCATTATACATGTATATCTTGAGCTTTGGTGATGACATCTTATAAATTAAATCACTACTGATATTAAAGCACTTACTTTACATGTAGTTTTTACAATGATACAGATACATGTTAACTGCTAATTGATTTGGCAAGAAGATGTATAATAATGTGGTAATGAGCAAAGATGGATGAGGAAGAAAGGATAGATGTACATGTAGTATGGAGTCCAACATAAGAACCACTGAATACAGGTACATGTATATAGTATTGTGCTTTTCATGAAATAAGAATTCCAGGCTATATTTTTGTTGACAATACCGTAGTTTCTTTTACATGAGCTGGTCCAAACAATCTATTTCATGCATGAATAACAAAATTTTCAGATTTACTTTAGACCACTTTCTCTTGATGCACAGATCCCTTTACCACAACTTGAAATTTATCTATAAATACATGCACAAGTGCACTTGTTTCTACTTATCTATCAGTTTTATTGCCTAATACAGGAAGGATATTATTCATAAACAGGACAGGTACTTGGAAAAATCAATAAATTACTTTAAATATCTTCACGCTGGATCATTAGCACTCATTTAATACTTGATTTTGTACAAGACATTTCAACATACATACATGTACCTGTATGTGTTAAAGGTATTACAAAGTTTCGGTATGGGGTCATGAATTTGGTTCAAATGAACATATTGGAAGCATATGCGATCCTACAATATGCACTGATAGTTGGGTTTTTTTTTATTTGGGTATTATCAGTACCGGTACATCTACATGTACATGTATTTCATTCTTTTTGAGAATATTTTTCTCTTCCAAGTATGTATTCAAGTATGTTTTAAATTTAGTTTTCTATTGTATTTGTGATCAAATCAACATTTTAGGGCAGTTGTTTGATGTGCGGTATGTAAACAAAACAAAAAAACAAAAATTATGAAGAAAAAACGTAATACCGTAATTTGGAGGAAAAAACGCAATGGTTGGCAGCTCTGCAAGTGTCATATAACTCCTGCATATCAGATACATGTACATGTATGATACAAAGGCAAAGAGTCACTTCAAACGTTATGAACCAGAGCAAACACTGGGTTCCTATAGGAAATCTATTTATTCAGATTGTCAAATGTCAGCCAATGCTTATTAAACATACTGGTATCCAATTGGTTTTCGACATTCAGGCATTTTTTGATGCTCTTTCGGAAAATGAAGAAAAAAATTGAGAAATTCTAAAAATAATTTTTTAATGACGTCACACTTCACCACTCTATACTTCAATACACAAAGAAGTAAATATCAAACTGCTATGAAAACAATAAACCAAGACTTTATTGTACTAAGAAGCTAAGGTCTTACCTTATGATATTTCTCATCTTCAATTTTGAATATCTCCAACATTAAGTAGAGTTTGAGATTGTTGTCAACCCTGCAAAATGTACAATGGGTGGTATAATAAATATTTACAAGTAAAGGAGGATGTGAAACATACACATAAATTATTACATTCACATCACTCTATACAAGAAATATAAATAAGGTAGTGATCACTGTAATCACATTCATTTAATTCCACTTACATTATTTGAATGTACTGTTCTACATCTGGCCTCATTATAGAGAAGCTTAACTAGAATATTAATTCTTCAACTTCCTTTCTCTCACAAATCTTGCAATATTTTACCCAATGAGATATTATAACCTCTAATTTCATACTCTAAGACCAAAAATACATCACATGCTGAAGTTAAAAGGCCCGATTCATAATGTCTTATAACATGAACACTCTGGGCTCTATTATAATTTATTAGAATATCAAGCAATCAAAATGAATATAGGGTTGGATAATGTACTCACTTCATTTCAGCTTCATGAGTTGTCATTTTCTCTCCATCTTCATCACAGTCAAAATCGTACGTTTCCACGGCAACAGCATCAGGTGGATTACCACTGTCATATGCATTAACATCCACTGCACAGAGAGGATCCATGCTTGCATCCTTGCCATCCCCTTGACTCCGCTCTCCCAGGAAATCGTTCTTATCCACAAGGACAAAGCCATCAACATCCTCCTCTGCACTCTGCACAATGGACAGCCCGTGGGGGCTTGCGTCCAAGGTGCCGTAATCGGAGTCTGCTGCAGGAGTCGAGGGCGCGCAGGAACTGGACGTGGTGGTGTTGTTGGTATCTGGGTTGCTTCCGATGCCCGAGGATAGGCTGTCTGAGCTGCAGGTGATAATACCCTTGCTTAAGCTTGATTCCACAAAGCTTTGATTAATGCCAGAATCAGGACTGATGGGTAGATCAGATATTAAAGACTGTCCACGCAGATGTGCGTCTTGCGATGCTGCGCTCATGTCCGTCCTCTGTGTTGTAAGTTCAACAGATATTGTGTGGTTGTACTCTAAGGTACCTGATAATGTCCTTTGTGGTGGCTTTTGTTTGTCAGATTTGTTGGCTTTTCTATGTTTCCTGATACCGCTATCACCCGATTCCTTGGCAGTGTCCTTTCCACTTTGAAATGCTATACTCTCTCGCAAAAACACATCATCATCTTCTACTACATCATCATGATCATGTTGAATGCTAACCCTGCAAGCACTCTTTGCAGGGGTTGAAGATACAAGTTCTGCATCAAAGCTGTTGTCTGTTATATCTGCCTGCCAGTATATCATAGACTGATCAGTTCCATCCATTGAGGAGTTGAAGCCGTCCTGCGTCATTGGATCAGCAAAGCTGGGCAGTCTGAGCTTGGCGGTATCCACTCTAACTGGCACAACTTCTGGGATATGCTCTCTATTAATATCCACATTGTCTTCCTTACATACAACAAAATCAACAGCCGACACTGGTTTTTTTGTATCCTCATACATGCTATCAACTATTTCAGCCACAATTCCAGAACAGTGTTCAAGTACATTTTGTCTTTTCTCTGTCTCCTTACTCTCCCCATCAACTCGTCTTGGCCTTCCTTCCCTGTGTTGCGCTACATCAATTAACCTAGTCCTACTGCTACATTCTTGAGTTGTGTTCTCACTCTCTGGCGCACTACTGGTGGGAACCCTCTCACAATCTAAGTCCTCCTCGACAGCTGAGCACTCTGACAGGTTGGCTGCTGAAGAGAGAGACCCCTCCCCACCCTCAACAGATCCCTCCATACCCAAACGACTCTCCTTATCCTCAACTTCTTCTTCTTCTTCTTCTTCAATGCAGCTGGAGGCGATGGACACCGTGCTCGGACTTGAGCTCCGGTCTCGTCTCTTTCCTCACCTCGGCTCTTGCAGCTTCAGGACTGGTTTGACATCATTCTTACTGCTCTTCCGCTTCTTCTTCTTCTTTGCTTTCTTGCGGATGCGGATAACCTCAAGGTTCTGATCTTGTTCAGCCACTTTGTCCATGTTGATATCAAAGTCAGGGGTGGAGTAGTTCCTTGTAACATGTTTCAGTTCATTGGAGCTGTTATTGTTGGACTGGGTGTCAAGGTCAAGGGTCAAAGGTCGCGTAATCTCATTTGTGTCATCTGTCTCGTGGGATTCAGTTCCAGAAGGGTTACAAGTTGAAGAAGAATCTTCAGTGGGGTTACCTACAGAATATGAAAGGACAACAAATAATTGTTATTAAAATGGTAACATTGACTGAATATCCCTTACTAATTAGAAATTTTGATTGCTCCATACATGCCTTGATTTCTTAGGCAGTTTTTCCTTTCTTTACAGATTCTTACAGTCAATATTTGCCTAACTCAGTCATAACCGGCTTGTTGTTGTTGTTAAAATTAATGGCGTTTTCCATCGTCGTCGGATGATTTTTGCCAGGCAATGTGAAAGGGCATATTTACTGGTCCTCTCTTGGATTTTTTGCTCTGCTGGATCAACGTTAGACTGTGGCATTGTGTTTATGAGATTAATAATGTCAGTAAATTTTTAGTAGTTATTTTCTGTATTGTTATGCAGCTTGTTATTTTAAAGAATTATTTAGGAAGGAAAGGATGAAGTGGCTGAATATTAGTTGCCATCAGTTCATTACATTAAGACGTTAGTTTGAAGCCTCTCTCAATTTAGTGAAGCAATAATATACCGAGGATAGTACCATTGTCACGTCCTTAATAATAACTATGATGCTAATAAGCAAGTAATTACCGTTGGTGAAGGTGATTAGACAAACTATCACTTCCGAGGCGATCTGGATGAATCTTCAGTGAAAGTGCGGTGCCCTGTGTAGATAGTACCTCTATCTTCAGTGAAAGTGTGTTGCATTGTGTAGATAGTAGTACTATCTACACAGTGTAATGGTAACTTTTGCTTCTCCCATCAATAATGGGCGAACTATCTTTCATCTTGGATTTACTTTTGAACAATCGTAGAGCAAGATTCTTAGTATGTGGAATATAATAGATAATATAGCAAAACGTAATGACTAATATCTCTTTTATAGAACAAATTTAAACTGGTCATTACCAAGTGATCCATTAGCTTCCTTCTCTTCCACCTCATCTCTAGGACTTGCTTCTTGAGTGTCTTCTGCTCTTACATCATCAAAACACACTAGGACAAAGAGAGAAAGAAAGAAATATAAGCGCTACAGTCAAGGTGTATGTTTGCTTGTAAGTCTTCAGATTGAAAAATAGTTTAATAAGCTGCCTAAAAACATTCACAACAACAACAAAAACATAATGCACAGAAAAGTATCCCTTTTAACATGGTTGGGTAGACTTACGTAACAAACAATACACTGCCACAATCAACTGTTGTCACACGTAATGTGTATATATTATGTACGACATACTAGTTAATCACAGCGAGTAAGGCTTTAATGACATGTAAAAGTACCTGTATGCATCTGTATTGTATCAAGACAACCAGGACAGCGTTTCACAAAACTATGTTTACTACAAGTTCACTGACATCCCATTGAGTTGCGTGTTAATCTTAATGCATGCGTTTCAATGGGATATCAGTGAATTTGTACTAGAGATGATTTCATTTACACATTTTAAAAATGTGACTGCTCTTTTGTGACAGATTAACTCGTCGTATCTGAACTACCCTTTAGTGTTGAAACATTATAATGAAATAAATATGCATATAAAGATGTTTACCTTTCACGCTGCTCTCATCAACGCTTAAACTGGACTGTAGAACATCCCTTGGTGATCCCTCGGGAAAGAATCCACCTTCAATGCCGCCGCCGAGCAGAGAATGAGTATCAAGGTCGTTGACCAGGCTGGACGATGCCGATTCCAAGGACGCATTGCTGTGTATGGACAATGTATCGTCCAGGTCGCGGGGGTTAGAGGCAGACCGGGGTATGTGACTGACCAGGTCAAAATAGGCTACATTCTGGGGACAGAAAAGGAAAGATTGCACAATCTAAATTGAACAAAATTGGAAGCACCTTGGCATTCAGTGGGAGCAATTATGGCATATCAGTGAAGGCTCTCGACTCTCATACAAGAGGTCTTGTTTGGATCCTTGCTCACTGCTTTAATACACCCTTGGACAGGGAGGATTACCCGTATACATGTATGTCACTCTTGACCGTGGTGTATTAGGGCCCTCAGGATGAGCAGCATTGATATTGAGGCTATACATGTATGTTATATAATTTATTATTAACCGTATCAGACATCTGAGCAGGGCAATTTTTGAATTGTATTGCCCTCATAGTTTAATTTAAAGGCCAACAAACTACGCGCGAAAAAATATATTGACCGCTCAGAAAATTCAATGGGATTTTGTGTGTAATTTGCTGGTCAATATTAGTACAGTAAAAATAAGCAATGGACAAAAATATATATTGCCCGATCAGAAAAGTCAATGGCGAAATGCATGTTAACTGAGCAGGCAATATGTAGAGCCAATATCCAGGTATTTTGTAATTTTCATTGCGCATCTATTACGCGTATGAGAACCTGCGCACTATGCGCGCACTCTATTGTGACGCAATAATCACACCAAAGGAACACTGTTTGCAGTGTATCGAAAATTTTGTCAAGCACTGAATGCACAGTGCTGGTTTGACAATGTTTTTGCAACTTTTAATGCTAGGCAACCCTTTGCACTGTAGGCTATTGTATTTTACATAATTTAAGATTATAAGATAGTAAGAGTTTCTTGTTTGCTCTAGATGTCTGATGTGGTTAATAATAGTAATATTGACTGCCAAACTCAGCGCAATACGACTTGTCATATATCACCCTCACCTTCGGTTCCGGTGATATATTAAATTACATGGGCAAAATTCTGGCACATTTAATTCTCGTTTTTTTTAAGGGTAATAAAGAACAGATAGATTTAGGAACACTGAATATGTATATCACTACCTACCAATTCAAGGTCAAAGGTCACAAAATCCAACCCTGACACAAGGGTCATGAGAAGGGTCAGCCTTTCAGAGTCCCGCATCAATGCATGTCTGGGAAGGATACAAGATTAAGCAGCGAATGAAAACAATATTATGCAATAATGAATAAATAAAGACATTAATTACACATAGTTCCTCCAACAAGCATTGATAGAAATAATATCACAAATACCCTACTATGAATATCACGTTACTAATGCCATGTATGAACAAGAATACAAGATATTGAATAAGTTGTAGGACAAAGAGAGAGAGAGAGAGTGAGAGAGAGAGAGAAAGAAAAAAAAAAGGTTTTTGATGGAGGCTTTATAAAGGAGCTTTCTATAATATAGCAATGGAAAGATTATGACCTCAGGAATTTGGAATTAAGTCATTTTTAAGTTTAAAAAACCACCCAAAATATTGTGACGTACGCGATTGTAGCATGTTCCCAAAACATAAACAAAAGCTTGTAACCACTAAATGGAGTCTATGGCTTTTGCTGTATAAGTTTGTCGCCTGTTTTTATTGTGTTTTATGTACATGTATGTTCTTTGAATTAGATAAAGATAAACTAAATAAGAAGGAAGCATAATGTTGCTTAATACATAAAACTGACGAAAGAAATTATACAGATGAAAGAAATAAATGAAAATTAACACAATATGTACATGTACATATTGCGCTCGCTATTGCCGTTCATCATTCGTGCTCAAATCACACTGACCAACAAAATCACAAAATTCACATGTAAAAACAAACATCGCTCAGTGTTTGTTTCGTATATAGGTCAGTGGAGGAAAATATATGACACGTTTCACTTTCTTTAGATAGATCATGAGCTTTCATTTGACATGCATTAAGGGTCATTAAGGGAGCTCTTTCATAGACAGACTCTTTGAATTCCCTGCAGCTTGAAACATGATAATGATTTTATATCATGTCATTTTTAATGTATTACATTTATTAGTACAAAATCCATGACCATGAATATACATGTATACATCATGATGCATTTACAATATGAGGGTATACTTTATTATTTTAATATTCCCTTAAAAGAAACATTTTCAATAAATTTAAGTTTTAAATGCCCCCAATCATTAGTCAGTGCTACAGGTACATGTAATTCACATGCTGTAGCCTACAATGTACTGTACAAGAAATGGAAACATGCCACTGTACACCTACACGTAGTGTTACGTTTCAACTCATTTTATTCAGGACTCAGGAGTTTTAATATGTTGAATATAACTGTAAAGATAAGAGATTAGAACAATTTCCTGTTTGCATTAAGAGATGTTAATCATGCTTTAAACGGTGTGGCTCAATCAGTATTATTAGATTATTACATACCAGATACATGTACATGTATGTGTATACAACTTTTTGTTATCCTTTATGTCTGTGGCACTGTGTGCACTATTCCATTAGCTCAATTCCACATTTGCATTCAAGCATGACATGAGAGCTTACAGTGTACAGTTTCATGCACAAGAAAAAAACTCCTAAACTTCAAGGTCAAAGTGCAAAAATATGAAAATAATAATATGCTATGATTGTGGGTATCAAACAACAGAAAGACAAGACAATGATATGTAAATTTGTGTGTAGTCACAAAGTTATATTAGGGACTTTTAGATTTGCACGTCGACATAGTGGACTGCTACATGTGACTTTCTTTTAAGGCACTGTGACATCTTTTTAAAGGAGCATGTTCCCTGTATTCCAGAGGGCGTTCAAAATACGTACGCGCTGGTGGACGGTGCTATAGCTGCCTATTGACACCAACAGAATATGGCTCTTACGCAGATGGCATGTTCCGATAACTACACTGGCGGGAACGTGCCCCTTTAAGGCACTGCCAGTGCCTTAAAAGGACGTCACACGTACATGTAGCAGTCCACTATGTCAACGTGCACTGCCAGTGCCTTAAAAGGACGTCACACGTAGCAGTCCACTATGTCAACGTGCAAATCTATAAGTCCCTATTCACAGCCGTGGGAGGTCATTTCCTGTCTCAGATTCCTTCCACGTTTCCTCTGTTACTATCAACAAACATTATGTCATTTACACACTCGTGACTATGGAAAACCTAATGTACAGTACATGTACTTGCAGTATCTAGAGAATTGCTAATTAATATGCATCCTGAATCAAAACAAACATCTGCTTTAAAATTCTCATGTGGCTGCATGGTATCAATGTATTTCATTCTTTTCATGAGCAAGTACTAGAAATTAAAATTATATAGCTGAAGTTTTCAGATTCAGTTATTCCCATGGTTTTAGATTTTGTCCCCAAAATAGATAATGGAAAAGGAGGCGTCCATCCATTATAATTGAATCATTGAATTATCACTATCGTAAGTACAATGTATGCACATATCTGAAAGCTACATGTATTTCCAGACTCTTCAATTTTTGTGAAGGCAGCAATGAAAAACAAGGAAGAGATAATCCAAACGATATTGTATATTATTAGTATTTCAGACAAGTTTTCACTCTTGCCAACAAACTTAACCAGAGAAAGTTGACATTGTTGTTTTTATGCTTCTACTTGCTCTTACCCATCACACATCCAAATATCTTATTATCAGTATGTTTAACAATGATTTCATATGTCTTTCGTAATGACCCACTCTTGAAATCGTTTTGATTACTATCAGAAAATAAAGTACACACATACACCCAACGCCGCTGGGCTTTCTTAAGAAATTGTGTTTCTTTACTGGCTTAATAAACTTGATGCCTGGCATGGCGGCAGCATTAGACCTGGGGGGTGTTTCACAAAGATCCTAAGTTGAACCTAACACTAAGTTGGACTTAAAATTATGGACAGCCATTGGAGCCTTAAATGAAATATATTCTAAAGCAGAAATTCAAGTATTTAAGACCATACAATTCAAGAACATAAAATCTCCCAAGATAATAGAAAATATGAATGATTTGAATCAACATTTTATGCCTTTACAATAATGTTTACAAAATATTTTCAATGATGCAAACGGCTTTCCATAATTATTAAGTCCAACTTAGAGATAAGTTCAACTTAGGATCTTTGTGAAACACCCCCCTGATCTGAAGATGGAAAAGAATCATGTACTTACTCAATGTAAAACTTCTTCAGGACTTCCTCACTGCCCTGAAAACATCTGAAGTAACTCTCTAAGGCTCCTTCATTTAGAGATTGATAAAGCCAAGCACGACCTACAAATGATAACAGACAGAAAGTAACAAGGAGCTTGTAACTCTCTAAGGCTCCTTCATTTAGAGATTGATAAAGCCAAGCACGACCTACAAATGATAACAGACAGAAAGTAACAAGGAGCTTGTAACTCTCTAAGGCTCCTTCATTTAGAGATTGATAAAGCCAAGCACGACCTACAAATGATAACAGACAGAAAGTAACAAGGAGCTTGTAACTCTCTAAGGCTCCTTCATTTAGAGATTGATAAAGCCAAGCACGACCTACAAATTAATAAGGGATAGAAAGTAACAAGGAGCTTGTGCCTCTTCCAATAAAAAATTAAAGACAGAACAGAGAAACAAAGATCCACGTTTACACTTGCAGCCATACTAAAATTACAATCAAATCAAAATTCACAAAGGAGGTTTGTCGACAAACCTAGGTTTTTGTGCGTCATATGTAAAAACATGTCAGACAAGTCATATGACGCACAAAAACCTCCTTTATGAATTCGGGCCTATAAGTTTGTGCTTTTGTATTCTTTGTAACATTGTCATTTTCCTTATAAATGATCTGAAAAGATACACTCAATGTTTTATTGATATCAACATTTTATTTATACATAATAACAACAAAAGTACCGGTATCGGTATTCATTGATTTGAAAAAGATACTTAAGGTAGACTCAAATGGCATGATGTTTCAACCTTTTTTTTTTCATCACTATCAAAGCAAAATAAAAACAAAGGTTACTTTAAAAATTAATTTTGGGCTTACTTCTACCAAGATCAGTAGCCAAGCGATCCAGTCCAATGATATCCGATATGACAAGTTTATGGGTGAACCGTCTGACAAACACCCAATAACCTGGAGAAATGTGTTTTAATCTGTGATAACGCAAATGATAAAGGGCATTCAGTAGGAACATACATGTATGTTTACGTAATGTACATGTACATTGTAGATCATAAACAATATTTACAATGATAATAGCTACATTAATGTGAGGTCAGTAAATCTTGGAGTAAATACTTGTATGGAAAAAGGTGATGGCCTTTTTTTTCTTCTTTTCTTTTTGCGAGTCAGGGAAGTTTGGATGTGTCCCCAACAAGTTAATATATAATATAATATAATGTAGTACAATATTTTGGGGAATGAAAATACATCCCCTTTTTTTTTCATTTATGCTATCGCAAGGCTTGTTCTTGTATAGGCCATTTTGTTGATTCTTTTAATATAATGACACATACTGTAGGCTTCAAATGTCTGTATCTCATCAAACACAGATAGTGAGTACCGGTATGCGTAAATGTAGGGCCTATCTTGCATGCAGCAACTGTCATTCCCACGTTTCATTTACTTTACAATTAAGAATAAAAATAAGTACCGTATTTGCCGGCGTATAGGCCGCAGTATTTTTGGAGGAGAAAATATCAAAAAGGCGGGGTGCGGCCTTTACGACGAAAGAGTACAAAAAAAAAAAAACGAAAGTCAAAAGCCAGCACGAATTTGCACATATGGGACTAGAAACGGTAAAATAACTATACCACTATGGTACAGGATATTTCCACACATCTTACCGACAATTTTACCTTGCATTGTTGACGAAAATAAACGTCCTAACACAACATTTGCCGATAGATCTTGATCTATTAAAGTTCATGCCAATGCATTGCAAAAGTAAAGGAAGGGACCCTTTTAACAGAGCTGCTGCGAACATCCATCCAAAGTCGCCATTTTGTTTTTCCATTTTATGCAGTTTCGCATTACACCATACATTGTGGTAGGGGTATATATCGGACGCCAAATCTGCCTGTGATCACTTTTTTAGCTAAACTTCCGGTAAATTATAGGAATATTGATGAATTTGGTATCAGTTTGTAAAAAAAAAATAGTGTTTTCGAGAAAATTATGATTATTTTGTTTTGTCCGTATGTTTTTTTTTTCCTTTTTTTTTTTTAAATGTCAAAATCGGGGGTGCGGCCTATGCGGCCTTATCGCTGGCAAATACGGTAGGTAGTCAATTTTAAGATGTGTCAATTTGATTCAAGGCTAAAGGGGAACATTTAAACTACAAGTATATGTGAACCCCTATGAGACACAACATTCATGCTGAGCAGGATGTTCCATCCAAAAAGTGGTAAATATTTCTTTTAAAATGCAGCACATACCCATGTAGAAAGGCATGGTCCAGATGTTCGACGAGCCTCTGTAGAGGGCGAGCTTCATTGTTGACCTTGACGACTTCACCGTCTGAGCTGAATGAATAGGCTTGAACCTGACATATCAAAACAAAAATGCAGTGAGGCATATGAGTGAACAGAAGCAAATTACCACAATTTAATTTGAAGGCACGATTTACAAACAGATATTCTATTACCGGTACCTCTCTTCTCTGTTGTTGTCCCTCTGCTTTTCAGAGATCAGCAAGTTCATCGCATTCGAAGTAGTAGGCTGCTGTAAATATGCTATATAATCCTTAGTTGGAGGGTATGGAGTGCAGGCGATGGGCATGAATTTTGTAAAGACAGTGTAGGGAAGGGATGGATTATATGGCAAGAGTACAGCGCAAGTCAGATGGGAAGGGTCCTGGCTGTTGAGCAGTGGTGTATTTGGTGCAGAGTCAAGGACATTATGCAGGAGTCTACTGGATCTGTCGATAAGGTCTTCCAATAGGTTGACAGTAGTCGAGCAGGCAGCCATAGCGTGTACTACGGTATCCTCCTGAAGATTGCAGAGGGGACACTTTGTGTTGGTTGCTTTCTTAATTTTGGTGAGGTGGGTTCGGGTTCGGTACATGTAGGTTGATGTGAGGAGCTGTGCTCTTATGGTCAGTGCCTGTCTGATTATTGTTGATGGTGGGTCGAGGGGTAGAGGTTCCTTGGGTTGATGGTTTTTCCATGCCAGAATGCGAGGGACGTCTTGGTGGCAGCTCCTTCCTGTGTAGCTTCCTCGACTGCAGCAGAGATACTCTGCGTTTCCAGGAGATGTAGGGAATGGGATTTGTGAATAGGTCCTCAATTGTTGGAAGCTTGTACCATGCCTTCTATTCGATTTTGAGGTACTGGTTAAAATTATGTACCTCACTTAATAAATCCAGTCATCTGATTGGTCGAAACTGCAGTCATGATTTTAGCCATTCCCGTAAAGTGCCAAAACAGATTAATAGTCCAAGAGTAAAATCCCTCAAAATTCCAGTTACCGGGAAAATAATAAAATCTTGCTGCGATATCTATTGGTTTCTTCTTCTTCCTTTTGAGTACAGACCTCTTTACAGAGTATTATCGTACTATACTGGGGTTTGTGCAGGTGCAGGTGGACCACTACACCGGGGTTTCCCCCTACTCTTATACGAATAGTGCAGTGGGTTCTTAACGTGCAAAGGTAGTGACTCTTCTCTACACGAGGCCTCCATTTAACGTCCTATCCGAGGGATGGAGTGTTTTCCACTTGACATAACCTGCGTCTATGAACAAGGGAAGGGGCACGTTACCACACAACGCAGGCTTCAGTCATCCGCCTGGGTGGGAGTCGAACCCGGGATCTTTGGTTCGACAGACGACGCTTTACCGACTGAGCGAGCGCGAACACCATACAGTGTTTTTGTCTGCAATTCCCAACTGATCGAAAATTTCAGTCACTTTTTGTTGGTGATAAACAGACAGTTTCTCAGATTTTCTGTGATATTTTAACCAATCTTTACTCGTTAAAGGATAAGGTAAGAATTCTTGGTAGATTTTTGCATTTAAAAGGGATATCGACTGCTTTAATACTCGAGGACTGGCTGTTTTTATACGCCCTCAGCAAATTTTCATCCGCTGCTATCGCCCCGAGGCCGAGGCGAGCCTGGTGTAGCAGTCAATTCGGTGACTCCAAAACTAGTACCATTTCCCTCAGCTAATACTACTAATTATTGGAGTCAACTCTTGCGCATAGTTCTAACCAGAATCTCTCAAGGCAGTTTATATTTGTCTATCATCATATTCATTCATACTCATACTCAGTCATAGTCATACTCATACTAGGGCTAGGCCTACAATGTACATGTACTGATGTACGAGTTACTACTGCACCGGTTATTACGGCCAGTGCATGAAACATAAATCAGTGAATGAATAAGCGGCGGGCGCGGGGGCGCGGGCGGTCCGTAGACCTAGACAAGCACCAACATTTGACACATTTGGGCGACTTACCTCCTTCACCGATCTTGCTATACCATCGAGAATTTGATCTTTAAGTTTCACACGTTGAGAAGTCATGTTTACATCTTGGCATTTCTAAATGATATTGTTTTAATCACGATGTAGTTACCCTATTAGTCCGTTTTAAAATTCATATCGCGATTTCCATTGCGCCTGTACAGAGAGCACAAAGTTACAGAGAAGGCTCAATCATCTTTAGTAACGCAATGGACGAGTAGCAAACATCGATTTTGAAAGGTCAAAAGAAAGCACAATCTTGAGAAATCTTTCCGTTAATTTTTAAACATCAAGTTTAACATGTTTTTTTTTAATTATTCAGTCCTGTTTTCGGGCAATAATCACACTATAACAAGATGAAAAAGCTTTTAAAGCCTCTTCGAACCTTGGCTTCGCACATTCAAATCCCCGCATACGTACCGTACTACAATAGTATTGTACAGATAATATTCTTTTGATGGAAGCTGTTTGGCAATTTTGCTGAACGGACCGGCGTCACGTGCACTACCAAACAGCTGTTGTTTACATTTATGACGACCGAAAATAACACTTTTTACAGTGAAACCTGTCTATAAAGACCCCCAAGGGAGACAAGAAAAGTTGTATGTATAGACAGGTGTTTTTTATGTACAGGTTCCTTAGCAGATATTTCAATGAGAAACCATTTTCAATGGAAACAAAAAATGTGGTCTTTCTATACAGGTTGTCACCACAGAATTATAAGAATTATAATTCTGTGGTTGTCACTACAGCAGGTTTGACTGTATTTGGATTTTTTATATATAGATCTACAACATGCCTGTCACTAAAATATTTCAATTTATGCACATTTCTCTCCCGAACCTGTCTACCAACTATGTTATTACTATATGACAGTGGCGGATCCAGCCGACGGGAAGAGGGGGGGCCCAATCCGTGAGAAAATATTAGTTGCGACTCAGCCACCGGCCGGTGAATAAGCGGGGGGGGGGGGGGGGGGGGTAGGAGGCACTTTTTTTTGGTCCAATTTTTCAGGAAATATTTTGCGCGGGGGGGGGGGGAGAACTATTTTTTTTTTTTTCACCTTATTCGTGAGATTTTTTTTTTTTAATTCTTTTTTGTTGTTGACCCGTCAGCCCCAGCCCCCAACCAGCCTCCCCCCCCCCCCCCCCCCCCCGTGGAACCGCGCCTGCAGAGGATCCAGACGGCGTCAAGGGGAGGGGGGATAGCCAAATCTTAATACAAAATTTATAAAGGTTAACTTTACTTTATTATCCTATTTTTTTTTCGTTTTGGGGGGCTAGGGGGGGGGGGGCCGGGCCGGAATAATCGCTACTTGGATCCACCCCTGCTATATGATACTGCATGCAGGGCCCTAGCTCGACCGGGGAGAACGGTGATGAGAACGGTGCTCTAACGGGAGAACGGTGCTTTAATATATCCTGGATAAACAAGATTTATCATTATCATTATCTGCATAAAGCTTCCAAATGGTACAATAAAATCGATTTATTTCATATCTTTAGCGCAGTACCCGGATGACAGATCAATATTGTTTTCGAATTGCTCTGCCATCCGGGAACTTCAACTGTCGATTCAATATTTTGTTATTTCGCTATATAGTCAGCCTGATAATGGTGATATACTAGTTGTATGGCTTTGTTTTCGTGTGATACAAGAATATATTGCTCTCGCTATGACAATATATTCTTGTTTCACACTTAAAGCCATCATTATAATTATTGTTATTTTCATTATCATTATTTTTTTTATTTTTTTTTAATAATAACTATTATCATCATTATCATTACTTTGAGGCCTACATGTATTATTATTATTATTATCATCATTATTCGCTTACTATACAAAATGACTAGATGGAATCCACTATGAATACATTATGCTATATGTCGGGTAATCCTCTGGCGAGCCAGTGTGTTGACAAGAGAAACTTTGGTTCATTATGCATAAAACTAGTAAATATGTCAATTTTTTAAAGAGTGAATAATCATGCCAAAGCTCCTTGAGCTAGAGAAAAATTGTGAAAGTCCTTTATTTGGTACAAATGACCCCAAATACACACAGAGACATATCCCCTATTAACATGACGGACAAAGATAGAGGACAAAATATAAAGTTCCTCAGGTAGACAAAGGAACAACCCTTCACTGGTATTATGTAAAAATGTGTAGAACAGGTGTCACATGCATATTCACCTGTTCTACACATTTATACATAATAGTAGTGAAGAGAATGATGTTCCTTTTTCTACCACAGCAATTGCTGAGGGTGGATTGAGGAACAATATACCAAAAATCTTTTGTCCTCTTTCTTTTTCCGTCAATAGTTGGGCCACTTCGGGGATTTTAGAATTTCGCAATTACATTGTGATAACCCCCTTCGTAGTACAGAGTTCGATTCCAATGAATACAGAGTCGTGAAGAAGAATGGTGGGAAAGCACGAGATTTCAAGGCGACATTCTATTCTTACGGGGGGGGGGGTCGAGGGGTCGAAAGCCTTTTCATTTTTCGATTTGCGTGGACGTGGACGTGTGACTTCCTTTTAAGGCACTGGCAGTCACGCGTTGCAGAACTTGTGGCGGAAAGTGACGATGGAAACGCCATTAATCACAACAACAACAACAAGCAGTCCACGTTCTCGTCGTGCAAATCGAAAAGTCCATAATGCCTCCAGTACAGACGAGGATATCAACAACCAATCAGGGGTTGTTATCATCACTTCCCTCTGATAATTATTGGCACAATTATTACACGCTGGATCATAATGTTGGACAACAGTTCGGATGTTACTGGACTATTCTCAATTCAAAGTCTTTTCAAGTCACATCCTCGCATTGCTTCCAACCGACCGAGTTGGCTAGATATTTTGATTGCGGCGGTTTTTCTAATTGGACCAAAATAGTTGGCATCTTCCTCTCGAAAAGTTGGTGATGTGTATCCCAGCAATAAAGGGTAAGCTTATTCAATATGTTTTGTCATTCACCGCACGTATTCCCTTTTGTGTTTGGCCATTATTTTATATCATCGGCTGCCGTCAAGAAGGCCGTTATGCCAGTAACAAAAAATAGCTCTGACATCTCCAATAAATAATTTTTTAACCACACCCTCTTTTCTTATGGTGAGATTGAATTTACCCCCCCCCCTCCCTGTGCACTCTTGAAAATGTTGTTGTTTTCAATTGTTAATTGACCCAAAGTCTATGCAATAAAAACATTTCATTTAACGTCCTATCCGAGGGATGGAATTTGCACGAATATTGATTGGAATAGTGACTCGTTCCCTTCTTTCTAAAAAAGAAATGGCAGATAGGAGAGTAACAAAAGCAACGGTATTTGGGTTGCCCCACCCCGCCCCTCCATTCCGTCAAATTTCATAGGCTATAACGTGTGAGTAAAAAAAAAAGTTTACACCTAGAAAATTGCTTATTATTTTTTAAATCATCTGTGAACAGTAAATTATTATACATCTCACGAAAGAGTGTTTTATCCCAAATCATTTGGTATCGTTTTTGTGTGGTATGTGTTCACGCTTGGATGAACAGGAGGCATTGTTTGCGAGAGTGCAAAAATCGACTTGCGCCAAAGTGATTCCTACAGTGGGGTACTATGTTGGGATTAGCGGAGTGAGAGAATGAATTGAATGTATCAAATGAAATGCATTGCATATGCTTTTTGCAAAAAGCAAAGTCACACACACCCACACACACGCGTACAAACGTTTGTTGATATTTGATATTCGATATTTGATATTCAATTCAATTCAATTCAATTTCGGTTTATTAATATCAACATATACAATGTACAATGCAGTAGTCCAGGGACCAATAATGCAATGTTTACATAAAATGTGCATAAAAACAGGAATGATCATACAAAATAATGTACAATAAAAATGATAAAAGATAAAGTTAACATTATTGTTCATACTTAAAGTTATATACATATATAAAATAAATGATAATAGATGGATGAACAACCTATAACAGTTACTTGAAATATTGAACCGATTATTGCAATAAAAATAATCTTTAAATAAACAAATTATTAAAAGAATAATAATTATATATATATATAGAGAGAGAGAGAGAGAGAGGAAATTATTATATTGCAATTGTTAAAATGAGATCGATAGACTGAAAAAGTATACATGCAGGTGTGTCTGTTGTGTGACAGGTAAGGTCAAATTATGTGTGGCATGATTAATTTTGTTAGGGATGTTATTTGGATCTGCAAAGACCGAATTAATACCCAAATCCCGATTGTTGAATACAAACATCACATGAGCAAATTTGGCGCAAGTCGATTTTTGCACTCTAGCAAACAATGCCTCCTGTTCATCCAAGCGTGAACACATACCACACAAAAGTGGTACCAAATGATTTGGGATAAAACACTCTTTCATAAGATGTATAATAATTTACTGTTCATAGATGATTTTAAAAATAATTATCAATTTTCTAGGTGTAAACTTTTTTTTGACTCACTCTGTATATTATGGGATATACAGCGTTTTAAATTTACTCTTATACTGTCTTTCGAGTACGACGGTCTTACCTGTATATCAAGCCGACTTTTAAAACGAAAATTTATACTACTTCACTACACCCAAATCACTAAACACACACGCCCTCGGGCACCCTCGCGCACACACTCTTCTAGTGGGTTAATTATTGGAAAATAGAGCAGTGGTTATTCAAGAAGAACTTGCCATAGGGCTGACGAAGATGGCAATGGTTTGACGGTGTTTTTTTCAATTGAGAGGACAAACAATTCTAATAGTCCGGACTTGTCCAGTAAAGATAAAATGCATGTCTATAGGATGTTATTTTTACCATTAATAGCAAATCATTATTTATAGGCTCTGGTTTCATCTTTCTTTAAATATTGTTACGGCTTCAGTATCTTTATAATATAAATATTTTAAAGGTAAAGACCAGTTATGGTCATGCGATTGCATTGTGAAAGAAACGTTGTGGAATCGATCAGAAAAGGTCGATCATCTAGCATTTAAGTATTGGTGTGTACTGCAAGGTTCTGGAATCATCAAAATGATAAGAAATATGGCCCAGTCTTCGTAAAGTTACTGTACACAGAAAGATGTATATGGTACTGCACATGCACGTGCGCGACACGTGCGTTTATCTCTCACAGACCATGTAGATAAACTAATTTACCAAATATATCAATATTAGTAGGCGGTTTCCCGGCAAAAAAATTATCATCATGTATTAGTCAAAACATATTCTTTCACATGATTGCTTCCATTTCATTTTTGAAATTGGGGCGTTTCCAATTAATACTGGTCTTTACCTTTAATTATGTCACAACAGATTATCGGGTTTTTCTGAAGTGCTTTCGATTAGTCATACACTTAGATATTCGAGCTCAAATAATAAAACAAAAAGATAATTTACTTATCACAACCAATAAATTAAGCATTATAGGTTTTAGTGGTACACCGCCAGTATCGCTTCTCAAGCTGAATACTGAATCAATCATATCTTAAAGAAAAGGGGAGGAGGGGGAGGTGTCACGGGATGGGGAGGGGCTGAGAGGAAGCAAGTGTCAATACTGTTTATACAAAATATTGACAGTTGGACTCGAACCGTGGACCTTGTGATCCACGGTCCGGTCTTCAGAAAATCTTCACAAGTCTTCATAAATCTGAGGGGATCTATGAATTAATCCAACGATTATAATTTGGTTGTTTGAATGTATGATTTCTAAAAAACACGATTCACTTTCTTTTATTGAGATTTCTTTTGAAACACTCCACATTCTCTTTTTTCCTCGTGGTATAGCAATAAGTTATTTTCGTCTCCAAGAACACAAAATGTCTCTAGCTTTATACCCTGGCCTTCACACTTACTTTGAATAATTGTGGTTTCTGCATGCTACTTGTCAGAGTCAGACATTTTGATTATAAACGAATTTGAAGTTGAGGAACAAAAGAAAGCAAGAAATTAATTCTAATTCAATTTGATATGATTTGATTTAATTTCAGTTGATTGTACTATAGATTATAGACATACATAATCATCATCTTCTTATATCATAAATTGTATAATAACTTAAATGTTAAATGTATGTATACACTGTTAAAACAAGTATTACAATTTTTAATCAAGTTGGTTAAAATTTTAATCAACCACGGATTACCAGGTGAATCACACAATCGTTGGTTAAAATTTAACCAACAGCCTGTTGATTAAAATTTAACCTGTGGTTGATTAAAAATTTTAATCAATTATTGGTTAAAAAAATTTGCTCAATGTTGGTTAAAAATGGTGTTGATTAAACTTTAACCATTTGTTGATTAAAACTTTAATCTTTTGTTGGTTATTTATGCTTTGTTCGGGGCTGATTCACATGATGTTGGTTAAACTTACATGGGTCGTTGGTTAAAATTGTAACCATTGTAGGTTAATTCTTTTTTGATTCACACGATGTTGGTTAAACTTTAGTGGGTTGTTGGTTACAGTTATAACCACTGTTGGTTAAACTTTAGTGGGTTGTTGGTTACAGTTATAACCACTGTTGGTTAAACTTACGGGGGTTTGGAGGTCTTATCCTCGTGTTTGCAGGTAAGAAATTGTTTAATATGATTATCATCAATGCTAAGATTGTAAGGAAGAAGTGAAAGAAGGTTCTTGCTCAAATTAACACTTTGTGTCCCGGCCCGTAGGTTGTAGCTCAGCCAGTTAGTGTAACGGATGACCTACCCAAATTGCATGCATAAAGACGTTTCACTTTATGATGACATCTTATTTTATATTTAATTGTTTTAAACAATCAGATGCAATTAGATTTAAAAAATAAGATTATTATTCATGCATGCAATTTGGGTAGGTGATCCGTAATAGGCCTACACTTCTCCTTCTTTAATTGGGTCTGCCTCCTTCACGGTTGAAGATTGTTGCAGACTGATGAGTGTGTGTGTGTGCTTACGAGAGCCAGGTGCACGGTGCAAGTAAAGTGTTACTTATTAGTTGAGCTACGTACAGCCTAGGCAGGGGCGAATCTAGCTTTTTGCTAAGGGGGGGGGGTTTGACCAAAATAATGACGATGCGGAGCATCGTCAACGAGCCGCGAAGCGGCGAGCCGATTTTTTTGGGGTGTTTATTTGAACCCCGTAAATGATGTTTTCCTGGCATCTATTAACACAATGGAGACCATAAAAAGCAGTGCATGATAACGTCTTTTTAAATCAAGTAACAGTTTAATACACAGTTATATCCAGAGTTATCATGTGTTTGGTTAAGTTACCAGATGAGTTGAATATCTTCTCACAATATTTGCACTTGAAAGGGTTTCTCTCTACAGCGTGCGTTCTTTTTTCTTTCTTTTTTTCTTTTTTTTTTCCTTTTTTTTTTTTTTTTTTTTTTTTTGGGCCGCCCAAGGGGGGGGGGGGTTTAAACCCCCTAAACCCCCCCCGTAGATCCGCGCCTGCTAGGGGACACAAATCGTTTTTGATTTGAGCAAGAACCTTATTTCACTTCTTCCTTACAATCTTAGAATTGATAATGATAATATTAAAATAATTTCTTACCTATAAACACGGAGATAAGACCGTCCAAACCCCCATTTCTCAGGTCCTCGCGACAACCTCCATTGTTAATTTTGTCGCACGCGTAAACTGCATGTACTTTGCATGTACTTTATTTGTATGTCGAGCGATCGCTAGCTACGCGCTTCGATATCGTTCCGTTTGGTCACGTGACCAGTACTTTAATCAACATTGATTAAACTTTAACCGGAAGGGGGCTATCATTACTGTCGGAATTTTGTTTTTAATCCATGCTGGGCTACAATTTTTGCCAACGACTTAGAATTAACCAACATAGGTTAAAAGGAATAATTTTGATCAACACTGTTTTTAACCAACGCAAGATTAAAAGTACATTTTAATCAACACTACATTTTTAACCATGGTTGAGCGTTTTTTAATCAACAATTTTTTAACTCACAGTTTTTTAATACTTGTTTTAACAGTGTATACGGATCGTCGTAAGTTTTTTTCAACACTGTCTTGATAAAAACGTTTACAAACAAAAAAACAATATTCAAAATATCAAATAATGCAAATTTACCAAGTAAGAAAGAGAGAGAGGTATTAAGTATCATTGACCATCTCTTGTGGAAAAATATTTGTTTTGAAAGAATGCCAACTCAACATACGATACATAAATAGATTTGGATGCAGTTCAGGGTTTCGAAATGTATGCATTCTGTTGTACGAGAGATTGTACTAGATTAACGAACGGTGAATTGTGATGTGGACATAGGAGTCGTGCCGGCCGAAAATTCGCTCAGTGGGGGAGGGGGGGGCAGTGAGCACTAATTTTGTTTGGGGAGCCCTCGAAAATTTGAAAAATGCACCCCCCCCCCCCTTGAGCACCAGGGGGGGGGGGACCATTTCCAAAAAAAAGGTAAATTTACATAACAAATGTAAAAATACACATTTTTTTCCCCAGGGGAGGGGGCCCGGACCCCACGCCCCCCCCCCCCCCCCCACCCGGATCCGCCACTGCGCATATGCATGTTCACTCCTTTTGAAAACACCCTCTAAGTCCGGTGTGTAAAACGGGCTTTTGTGTACTACGAGCCGGACTTTGGTGCGTGAAAAGTACCCCTTGACTTATAGCGTTTTCGCGTGCGCTTGTATTTCCTTATTGATTCGCAAATATGGAGACGTGTAAAATAATAATAATAATAACATTTATAATGCGCATATATCCACCCCAAGAGATGCTCAAGGCGCCTAACAAGATAAATACATTAAACTTAAGAAAGTACATGAGAAGTTACAGAGATATACCCAAGTGATAAATAGATTGTGGGCCTATCCGACGGAATTTTGTTGTATTTCCTTCCTCAATTTTCCATTCCTCAGTGGGTGGGGTTAAGAGCATAGACAAAGGACTTCACGTTCTGAATGGATGGGAGATAACTCGGGAAATAACCACTTGATTCGTCATGCGAACAAATCATATTTTATTCTTTGATATCTGATTCTAACGTGCACTTATCTTAATGTTATTCAAGTATTAATATGATCCCCTCCTTCTTGAATGAGAGAGAATTAAAATGCATTTTACCAGTGATGCTCATGTGAGGGTAAGATCAGGGGAGTGTTTCACAAAGATCCTAAGTTGGACTTAAAAATTATGGAGAGCCATTTGTAGCCTTAAAATAAAATATATTTAAAAGTGAAAATTCAAGTATTTTAGACTTTTCATAAATTTCACATCAAGAACATGAAATTTCCCATGATAATTGAAAATATGAATGATTTGAATCAACATTTTATGCCTTTAAAAAAAAAAACGACTTTCCATAATTGTTAAGTCTAACTTTAATAGAGATAAGTTCAACTTAGGATTTTTGTGAAACACCCCCCGGGAGTTCTACCTGATAAAAACAATTATATACAATATTGATGAAGATTAACCAAAATCAATATTATTTCATGCATGTAACTGTTTTTGTCTCATATCATCGAATGGTTTATTCTGTATAATATGCAAATACATCGTAAACATCTTGAGCATTCTGTTAATTTTGGGCAAATCAATTTTCCATATCTGAATGTATATTGGACCAAAGTGAAGAAGAAAAAATTGAATAAACTGAAATTATAATCATAATTTCTGAGTTTCTTAAGTTCCTTGAACAAAAATGAAACGTTTAGAAAAGGTAGCATCGCTTTAATATTCAGCTGTGTCACCATATATGAACGAGTTTCCAGTCAGCACTGTGTAGTCATGCTGTATTGTGTACATACTGTGACTTTCGCTGAAGGGCCAAGCTGACATAAATACACACTATGAACATGACGGACAAAGAAAGAGGACAAAATATACAGTTCCTCAGGTAGATAAAGGAACATCCCTTCACTGCTATTATGTAAAAATGTGTAGAACAGGTGTCACATGCATATTTACCTGTTCTACACATTTTTACATAATAGCAGTGAAGGGATGTTCCTTTGTCTACCTGAGGAACTGTATATTTTGTCCTATTTCTTTGTCCGTCAAGTTCATAGTGACAACAGTATTATATCCCTTTGATATCAATGCAAAGCAATTTAATCGATGGGCTTCTTTCTAGTTTTAACTTGCCCCTTGATTACCCTATGCATAAGTTATTCGAATGCAGAGTTCTCAGGGGCTTCAGCTCCCGATACATTTGAAAATAGCAGTATTCGGGCAATCCCCCACTTGTACTCGGGCAACGAGGCTTTAGAACATGCACGATTATGCGAGAGGAATGAGAGGTTTGCAAGGCACATAGTGTAAGATTCGATATGGAACTGTTGATGCTAATCATCTCATCTTTTGTTTTGTTTTCTATTTAAAATTCTGCAGGTTTGCATCTGAGTCACAGTGATTTCAAGAGTGGAATCAAGCAACACAAGAGCAAAGTAGGAACTGGTCCGTTAGTGCAGTGGACTTGGGACATAAGACGTGACTTTATAATCAAAGGAATTTATCCGTTTAAAAGAACACTTCAAAACCGCAGTGCCACAGTGAAAGGATGAGGAAACGGTTGGTCCGAATCGGTTTAGATATTATGCAATAAAAGCTCATTTCAACAAATAAAACGATTCACCTCTTGCCACTAACTTGTTAAAATCATCATTTATTCTGTGGAGAGTTTAAAGACCGTCAACAAAATGGATAGCATTCGATTTTTATGGGTAGGGTCTGTGCTGATGTCAGCAGTGGTCGGTTCTGATGCTGTTCTTCAGAACTCCACAGGAGTCCCATGTAGGTATGATATAGTCATTAGTGGATTGAAAGTGGATTGCTCTCGTCGTTCTCTCATTGCAATACCAAGTAACCTCACAGAAGAGACCATCATCTTGGATATGAGTAGCAACCGATTGTCCAAACTTGCTAACAACTCATTCTTTGGCCTTCCAAACATAATGTCCTTAAATTTTCAATCTAATAACCTTAGTAACATGATAGAGCGAGGAGCGTTTCGTTCCTTACCTAATCTGAATTCCACAGCTCTGGCCAACAACAATATCACATCTCTACCCGCTGGTCTCTTCTCAAAGAATGGGAAGCTTCAGGCAGTTAATTTGGCGAATAATAGACTGGACTCCTTTTCCGTGAATGTCTTTAATTCTGTCAGCACATTAAGAGTCGTGGATGTGACACACAATTTCATCACGCGTCTGTATTTTGAAGGCTTCAAGAGCAGAAACATGTCCAGTCTGCTTTTCGCTTCAAACAGACTATCAATGCTTCACCAAGATGAGTTTTTGCCTCTCAAGGACGCACGAATCGATAGACTTGAATTATCTAACAATAATCTCACATCTCTAAAAAGTGGTTTGTTTCAACATCTTAATCTTGTAAGGGGACTTGGTTTAAGTCGCAATTATTTCCGAAATTTCAGTGTCCTTCCTTTCATAGGAATGTCGTCTTTACAGAAGCTCTCGTTGGCGAATAATAAAATTTCAGTTATACAACCCATCCCTTCATCATTTAACCCAACTCATGTATTTCCCCCGGTGACATATCTTGATCTACAAGGCAACAATATACGAACGATGCCTTCTCGTGCCTTCTGGGGCCTGAGTAAACTTATACGATTAGATATTCATCAAAGTCGCATCAAAACAATCAAAAACGATTCATTTGAAGGACTCGATTCTCTAGAAATTCTGGACCTTACTGGAAATCCTATTTCCCATGTAACAAGCGACATGTTTATTCCATTTTGTCCAAGGCTTCGATCTTTTATTTTACCTAAGAGTAAACTTTCTCAACTCAACCAAACGCAGCTTGGCGGTATTACAACTCTAACTAGTCTCAACCTAGCAAGGGGTAACATTCGGTTTATAGTAATAAGGCGTGTAGGATGGAACATGCCAGCTCTGCAATCACTGGACATTTCATTCAATAGACTATCTCGTATTGATAAGAACTCCTTCTACGGGATGACAAACCTTACTTTTCTCAACATTTCAAACAATCCAATAAAAACAATTGAAAACGCAGCTTTTGCAACCAATGATCAGCTTCAGGAGTTGCGCTTGGAGTATCTCGAGAGTTTTGGTTCTGTGTGGACCCCTTTTACGAATCTCTATAAACTAACTTCTTTGCAATTGTCTCATACGCCTGTAAAACAAATAACATATAAATTGTTTACGGGGTTAACGAGCCTTCAGAGATTACACATGAATTACTGCGATTTATCAGCTGTCAGCTTCTGGGACCCTCATAATAATGTTCCAGTTCTGTCAAACCTCTCCAAATTAGAATATATTTTCCTCAAAGGAAACAAACTGACTAACTTGCTTCCAGGAACATTCCATGGACTCCAAAGTCTCAAGAGCTTAAATATGCCAAGTTGCAGTATAGGGAATCTCCACGAAGACATCTTCAGGAATCTTACAACCTTGATAACCTTGGTGATAGACCAGAATCCAATAAAGGAATTGACATCGCAACACTTCAGAGACCTCACTTCGTTGATTGGTGTATCAGTCAAAAGCAATGAAATCAAGGAGTTGGCTGTAGATTTATTCAGTGCAAACCCGAAACTGAGTTATCTCTACATCTCCCACAACCATCTGACAACGATTAAAGAAGGTACGATCCTTCCAGAGAGAACCCTAGACCTCTCTTACAATCCGTTCGGTTGTAACTGTGACATAACATGGTTCATTGATTGGCTAAACAAAGAAACATTGAGTATTAGCCATCCCGATCAGACCAACTGCTCCCAAGCCTCTCTGTCCAAGTTCAAGAATCAGCCCATCCTAAATATTGATCCAAGAGGTGTTTGCGGACCTAGAATAATTGTATATGTTATCTCCACATTCGTTATTGTGACCTCCATTGTGGTGATAATCGTGGCATACAAGCGGCGATGGTTGATCAACTACAAGTGCTTCCACTTTAAACTGCTGTTTGTTGGCCAGCATGGTGACCAGGACGGACGCGAGAGGCTCGATTACGAGTACGACATCAATCTCGCGTTTGACGAGGATGATGAACAGTGGGTCAGGGGAATATTGAAACCTGGTCTCGAAGAACGTCTACCTGATTTCGACAGGATCGTGTGCGGGGATGACGACCTTCCGCTTGGAATGTACTACATTGATGCCATTTCCGAAGTCGTCGAGCAAAGTTATAAAAGCATCTTGATCGTGAGTGATCGAGCCGTAGACAATCACGAGTTCATCAGCAAACTACGTCTCGCGGTTGACCAAATGAATGAAGTCGAGCTAGAAAAGGTAATTTTGATATTCAAGGAAGACATTCCTGATGGGCGTTTACCATATCTAGTCCGGCTGTTCCTTAGTAAGAATAAACCGTATTTCCGGTGGTCAGAAGATGAATATGGACAAAAACTCATGTGGGAGAAACTTGTCAAAGAACTGGCATGGAACAAGAAAATGAATGATGTATTACCTATCTAAAGAAGTCTTCAAATTGAAAATACCCCTCCTCCCCCCCCCCCCCCCCCCCGAGTATTTTATGTTTTGGGGTTTATTCAACCCCGAAAGACAGTATTGTACGATACTTGGCATACATGTAGCTTTGGACGGCACTGGGGCATATGCCATCTAATAGCATGACGGGGGGGGGGGTGAGAAAGGGAAAGAGGGACAGGGGCGTGAAACCAAAACGAGTAGGATTTTGCCAACACCACTCCCAAACGATGGACTTATTACTTAGCATTTCAATGTCTAACCAGAAGGATGCCGATGCCGCACAGCGCACTTGTGGCTGAACCCATGCCCCGCAACTCTTAATGTGCGTCGTTACATGCTGTAAGCTCCAGTGGAACTGTTCAAGTCTTTTGTGTTTTTGATATTCGTATCTTGGATTGGATTCCTCCGGGACATTCCACTAGGGAATGTTCTGGAGGAATCCATATATACATAATTATTATTGTTGATCTTTACGAGTATTCTTTAAATTTGTTTCCAGTTCTATTTGCATCAATTTGGAAACAAGGTACTTGCAGGTGTAGATACAAGCAGCGTCATATCACTTATATATTTCTGTGTTAGATCTACCTGAATGGAGTTTTAGGTCTTTTAGGTATCACCTCAAAGGGGTAACGCATAATCATTGAATAGCTTATCAGCTAAGGTTTCACTTCTTTACGGTATTATGTTTTGCTCTTTATGTTCCTCGAAATAAATTATAAAAAAATCGTTGTGCAAAAGCTGAGAAGTAAGCAAAGAAAAAAAAACACGAAAAGGTCGGTATTAAAAATGAAAACCCAATATTAGAGGCCTCATGAAACCTTCGAAAGCGGCTAGAAGGCCCACCCGAACGATAGTTTTGGACTGATGGGCCCTGGTCTCACGAAACTTTTTTTTTTAAATCAGAAAGCCATGGAAACGAAATTTTTGTTCCCAATATGCAGGGGTGGTCGTTAAAGAATATATATAAATAGACGTATATATTTTTTTTTTTTTTTTTTGTATTGGGGGCGGGGGGCTATTTTTTTTCTTCCCAAACAGGTTTGCCAATGCTAATATTTCCGGTCATCTGATTGGCTGATATGTTACGTCATTAGCAATGACGTAACTGTTAGGGTGAGTGATAGGGTTATAGAAATCATGCAGAATCACTTTTCATCAACCCATCGTTGGCTCAATCAGTAAGGTCACCGTAATAAAATCTCAGAGTTGTGGGTTCAAGTCTCAGTTTTTCTAGTGTTTTGCCTTCATAAATAGTGAGGCAAAGCAATAAAAAATCAAAGTCTAAGGCCCGAATTCACAAAGGAGGTTTGTCGACAAGCCTCCGTTGTGAATTCGGGCCTAATTGTTTGTGACCTCTTTCAGAGCTGCTAATGACGTAGAACATATCAGCTATTGAAAAGAACGGAAATATAAGAAATTGCAAACCTGTTTGAGAATAAAAATTTCGCGGGCGGGGGCTTGGGTGTCTTGGAATTCTTGCCTTCATTTTCTATATGTGCCTAGCTTAAATTAATTTGTTATCAGGATTTTTGGTAAAGGGAGGACATGAATAGTTTTTCGGGGGGCTTAAGCTCCTATAAGCCCCTTCTAAAACCGCTACTGTCAATGGACTCTTGGTTTCACGGCCTTTCGGTTTTGTGTTTCGTCGCTCTCCATAAAGTTCATTTGGTAATAGCCCTTCTATTTATCGTCGTTTATTCTATGTTAAAAAAAAACTCATACATTACGACGATATCCAAATACTTTATCATCCGTAGTGTCTACATTGTTTAAATGACCATAGATTGTGGACTGTTGGATACTCATGCTGACAGGGTAATTAAATCGCTATAATTAGGTAATTGACTCTGAGAACTGAAACCGCAGTAAAAAGACGAAATCGCTCTCTTGATTTTACCAAAGTTTGAGTTCATAACTGCTTCATGTGTGTGTGTACTTTGAACTAAGTGTATATAAAATGAGTGATATACTGTACTTTCAGAGTCTTGGAAGTAGTGGCTTTTGAAGGTTAATCGATACATTTTCTAACAAATCTGCACTGTACATCAAAGTTCAAGAATCGAAATGCCTGTTTCTGTTTCAAGACGAAATGTAGAAATTCTAAAGTACTAATTGATTGTGTACGTCCAATAGCGGTTTTACAGGGGGCTTGAGGGCTCAAGTCCGCCCTCCCCCGTCTCGAAAAAAACACAAACTTTATTATAGGCCTAACAGAATTCATTTTCTACATGGCTCCAGAAAACGGGTTTATGCCTCTAGCTCTATCCCTTTTTCTTATCTTTCCCGTTTGTTCACAACATTCCCACTTGACTTCATATCCCTTGTTTTTTTTTGTTTTTTTGTATTGCCTTCTTTGTCTTCTTCTTCCGTTTTTTTTTTCTCCTTTTTCTTACTTTCCATTCTCGTTAATCATCTTTTCTCATGTACCTTTTCTCTTTTTGGTTTCCTTGCAATTTATTCTTTCTTTCCACACAAGTGGTGCTAAAATAAGCACTGATCCTTTTATTTTATTTTATTTATATATATTTGGTTATGCTGAGGAAAGCACAGAACTTCCCCCATTTTTCTCTATATAGTTTACGCTATGTTTAGTAAAATATATCACTTAAAGATAACTCTCGTATAATCATATGCTTGTGTAAATATCTTCTGTTTATCCGGATATCCTAATTTATATACAAACCTTTTAACTGCATGGGACCAACATAACACAAGCTTTGCTTTTCAGTAGATCCCCCACTTTAGTTAGCTTTTTGCAATGTATTTATCATACTTATGATTGTATCTTTTGTTATAACTATTACTATGTACATTATGTTTCTATATTGTATGTTTAGTCTTAATTATTACCTTGTTCATTATGTTCAATTATGTTATTCTTCGATAAAATGGAAATAAATAAACTCAAACTTAAAACTTAAAACAGATGGCTAGATATCATGGAACTAACTTGCGATTGAAGGAACTATATCATTGTATCATTATAGGGTCAATAAAAATGCATTAGCGTTCAAACCATTTTAGGGGACCAGAAATTATCGAGCTATAATTTTTTCTGTCATTTTTGTGTAACAGATATCTCAAGAATGGCAAATGCATTTTCGTTCAAAATCGAAAAGATGGTAGACCCTATTAAGGACTCTACACACAAAACTTTTCAAGGTCATTTGGGTAATATGAATTCATCTAAACGCCATTTTGTGAATTTCGCCATATAACCAATAATTGGCATAACACTTTCACAATTTATATCATGAAACTTCAACTTATTGTCCAGCATATCAACATATTCAATGCACGCGTACGCGTACGTTCGTGCAAAATTTAAATATGCACAAAATCGTCTCGAGTTAATTTTACATATTCAGGCCATTTTGAAATTTGTGAAAGTTTCGCGCACACGCGCATGCATGAGCACATGTTTTTCAGTTCGTCGGCGTACGAAAGCTAAAAACACCGGGTTTCTTTACATGTTTTGGGTTCCTGATTATAATCTTGACAATTCTAACTCATTGGTAGATCCTTTTGAAAATTCAATTCCGATGCTCACACGTTAAACCTCGAAAAGCACGCGCGCGCGAATTTTGCTAAAAATTTCAAAGAATTGTACAAATTGTAAAAATTGCCAATATTATAATCTGCTATACTATAGCTCCTCATAATTGCCCTCATTTCGTATTGAATATTCTGAAAAGGCTTGAAGTGTACATGTGATTTCATACATAATTTTTGCTGAACAGAGGTTATGACGTCATCGTATTGCTGTTTGAAGTAATATTTTCAATTAATGACGTCATATTCTCAATGTTCTTTTAACAGTGTTTCACTCGTTTTTGCTTGATTTTCTTCCAAACTTTAATATGTTGTAGCTGAGAGTTCAAGAAGATGTTCAAGAAGTTTGTGCTATACAAGAAAATGTACTGTTTACTTTTCATTTAGGCAATTGGATGATAATTATAGTCATTTTTTAGAATTAAAGGTACAAATCAAATTTTGCCTTGGCGCTTAGCGCGTATTGAGAATTAACCATGCTATGGAACAAACATTGATCTGCTACATTACACCACAACAAAAAGATTAATATTGTTATGACATCATGGCAGTTAAAACAATGGTATGACAGTACTTCACTCTAATCTACAAACGAGTACATACCACCTATACCTGTACAAGTATAATCTCTAGTCTTAATTTTGTCTTGGACGAATAAATTACTACTGTTATCACTACATGTACTACTAATGATAATAATAAATAATAATGATAATAATTATAATAACAATAATAATAAAATCAAGGTAAACTGGCTCGCAAATTTAAATATACTGTATCGTAGGAATGACAGATTACGTAATCCTGCATCTCTCATCTGGGCCCTGTTTCATAAAACCATAAAATGTTGCAATAACTGTTATAGTCTATTGAAATCGTTGCATCTTATTGGCTGAGAGCAAATGTGTTCTGGAAAATAATGTGATACTTGTGACTGATAACCAGTATTTTGAAACAGGCCAAATTAAGGCATTTAGAATGAACTTGTATTAAAGCTTATCAACACTAGTGTGGCTAGGAGGGATTAGACCACACAGCGAGGTCACTGACAGGTGGCTATCTCATCAACTCAGCTCTCAAATAACATAAGAAATAGAGGATCATGGGGGACCAACAGGCACCGATTGGGGAAGTTTTCTGTATAGAGGGAGCAAGTAGCTACAAGTAGGACAGTGGGGCTTTAAGAACTTGCTCTTTAAGTTTTGAGAGCCAGGTACGACATCAGTCAGCTAACAGGGACTTTTATATTTGTGTGGACTAATACGTGTGACGTCCATTCAAGACTGTGCATTAATGCTACGTTTACACTATGTTCCCGGCGGCCACGGCAACCACGTTTCAGGCCACCGTGGACGAAACGGGATTGACGTGACACAACGCGGGGGACCGTATGGGCAAACGTGACAGGCCGTGATTGCCGTGGATACCGTGTCAGATTTTTAAACTGTCAACAAATTTGCCACGGCAGTCACGGTGCGGATGAGAAACCTAGTAGGCCGTAATAAACCGGGGTGAACGTAACAAAACGTGACAGTCCGTAATAGGCCGTAACAAAACTTGGGGGTGGTCCGTATAGTGGGACGGTTTAAGCGCCCGGCACGCTACGGCGCGTTGCGTTCTACTACGGTCTGACACAACGCGAGGTCTCAGAATACCATGATTGCTATTGCTTGGGAGACCTTCTTTTTATACCGCCGGCACAAACGTGCTCCAAAGCTGCCCTGCGTCCACGTTTCATCCGTACAAAGCCTTGACAGAACGTGAAAAACGTGTCAGACCTTGATCAGAACGTGGGAAACGTGAGGGACCCCATCAGAACGTGACGGGCCGGGAGGGAACGTTCTGGCATCCGTGGTAGAACGCGGGCCGAACCGTAGTGCGCCTTGGAGCCTCCGGGACTCAGCATCCCCTTCCCCCCACGGCCCGTCACGGATACCGTGGTAGACCGTGAGAAAACTTGGCAAGACGTAACAAAACTTGAATCCAGAGATAAAATTGGTCTAAATCCCACGGCGTACTACGTTTCGGGCAAACGGGGCTGCCGTGGCCGCCGGGAACATAGTGTAAACGTAGCATTAAAGGACGTCGATCGTAGCAATCCCCATTGTCTTTGTGCGAATCTAAAAGTCCCTAATGAGTGGGAAGAGTATCCCAAACACTAGCCTCTTGTCGATGGCCCTAGATGGCGCTGTTGGAGTCCATAAATTCTGGCGAGCGAAGGTAAGCCATATAATTCTCAGCTTTAACCCCACAGCTAAACCTTTTATTCACGTTATTCCATGATAGCCCTTGAAGCAGGGTTGGCAATTTTCCCGGGAAATGCTGGTAATTCCCGTCCAGGTTCGAAATACTGGGAAATATTTGGAAGTACCCATACCTTTACGCGTACCAATTATGATGTACAATGGGGAAAAGAAATTATAGTACTGATGGCAATGTCTTTCATCTGACTAAATTCCATCTTTTATTTAGACTTCAAATGTTTCTTAGTGGTCTCTCTGCAATAACTTCACCGATTTTTAAAGGAAACCTTTAAACCTTTAAGTGTAGGTATTCTGAAAAAATAGATGCATTCTTGCCCTCTGATGTAAAATATCCCTTACGAAAGTGTACAAGAGATATATAAATGAAAACAATCTTGGCATATTATGTAAATGCCTTTTAGCATGACAAGGTATGATTATAAACCTCCTGGCTGCACGCGAAGCACTTAACAGCTGTTCTCGATACAGCTCGCTGCATGCTAGTCCAGAATCTGGCCCATTTGATTTGATCTCCACCACACCAACGCTACCTCCCCCTACGTACTTACTACCAGCCGATGATGGTGTGATCATTCAATTAGGACGCCCGGCGAAAAAAATCCTCAGGGTGGGCAGTTCTTATATAGATGGGAATTATAAAGGACCGAGCAGATTCTGCAGTGGGCGAATCCAAGGGGGTCCGAAACGGCCGCCCTCCCCCCCCCCCCCCTATTGGCGGCGCCAACAAAAAGAGAAGGAAAAAAAGGAAGAGAAAAAAGAAAGGAGAAGAGAAAAGAAAAGAGAAGAAAAACGAAAGAAGAGTCGGAATTCAGCTTATTTTCTTGGGAGTCTTTATTGAAGAGGGGACCGGCCATATACGTAAATGGCAGTGACGGTAACGATGGATGAGGGAATAAGGAGGAAGGGGTGCACATAATTGAGAACTGCAAGCGTATTGGGGATGATCATCTTGTCATTTTAGGTTGTGCAATCTGGATCGGAATCCAGCATAATATATTTATTAAAAAAGGGTTCATGTAAAAAGCACTCATGATATATCTTTTTTATTCATTGGATAACAAATTTCAAAGTTAAAGTAACGGTGACGTGGCGTGAGCCTGCCCCCTTTCCAAAGCCTGTGCCCGCGGAAACGGTGCTTCTAATATGACCTTGTCAGTATTGGGATCTTGAGTTATAACGGTCTGTTACCGCAATATTAAGGCAGATTCCAAGTCCCTGATTATTAAGGGGTGTGTTACATTATTGAGGCCGGGTATCCAACTGACCTTGTGGCCTGCATTTACACTACACTACAGTTTATATCATCATTTAATAAAAAAGGAAAGATTGATATAATTATATGCATGGTTATGCAGGACTTTCCAATTCTACTTGCTCACACTCATACTGTTTTAACCCCGTACTATGGTGGGGTTAATTAAGGGGGGGTTCGCCCCACCTATAGTCCGGGGTGAAGAGGCAAATTGCATAGATCATTTAGCTCAAGATGGTGCAATTTGTATTAATCATTTAATATCGATCGTTTCGTCTTCAATGATATTTTTTTATTATAATTGTCATGCCCCCTCCTAATATCAATTTTGCCTAATTATATTGTTCTCTTCATTGCACTCGACGCCACTGATTTTTCTGTCATTTGCCTCCCAGGACCCTCTATGTAGCATAATCAGCTAGCGAGCCTAGGCCCTCTGTTGTCCTTTGCGTGTCAGTTGGTACGATGATATGATGTCTGTTCGAGTTTATCCTTTCTCATTTCTGTGAATGATGTCTATTTCCTTACCATAAACCAAAATATTTTGTTACTGTTTTGTAAATTATACTTTTTTTTATCTGTTTGCTGGAAAATGACAAATTCCCAAGTTTGCAGTCAGACCAAAATTTTCTTATTTAGAAGCCTACATGTCAGGGCCCGCGGAATGGCGGGGCTTGGGGCTCGAGCCACCCCCTCACTAAAAAAAAGTATGTGTAAGATATTAAACTAGAAAGAAAGGAAGAAAGAAAAATTGTGACATGCCAGTGCCACAAAATTAATGAGGTACCCAAATATGCCCATCTGACCGCAATTAAATAGCTAAAACCCCTGAGCTTGCGAGGGCTCCACCCTCTCAACCCCATCAGAGGGCCTAAGTCGGCCCACTGGATGCTCATATGACCATTATTAAATGCCTAAAACCCATGAGCTTCATGGGGCTCAGTCCCCTGGACCCCACGCTAATGAGTGACCTGCTAGTGTGACAAAATAATAATTTATCAAAATATGCTCATCTGACCGTAATTAAATTCCTAAAACTCCTGAGCTTCCGAGGAGTCCGCCCCTTGACCCCCCGCTGGAGCTTTTTCCCCTGGTACCCCACGCCAATTTACGCTTCACTCGCTTCGCTCTCTCTCTCTCTCTCTAAGTGCCATATCGTTTGACTTTGGCGATCATGCTGTGCACCACCCTCGGCTCCTAGCCTTCTGTATTAGTACCACTCCCAGTTCTTTCACTCCTCTCTCTTCCAACAATTTCTGCAGACTGTCCATCCAAAGTATCCTCCTTCTTCCCCTACTCCTTCTTCCCACAATTTTCCCTGTCAAAGCAAGATTCTCTAGGCCTTCTTTACGTGTAATGTGACCCATGAACTTCAACTGCCTAATCAACATCTCACGTATCATTTTCCTTTGCACTCCAGCTCGTGTAAGAACTTCCTCATTACTAACTTTGTCAGTCCAGGGGATTTTCATCATTCTTCTTAGAAACCACATTTCGCAACTTTCCAAACGCTTTTTAGTATCAGAGGCTAAAGTCCATGTTTCACTACCATACAGGGGCGTACGCAGGGGGGGGGGGGGGTTGGGGGTTGAACCCCCTTGATATTTGTATGTATGTAAACCCCCCTAAAACCCCCCTAAACCCCCCCCCCCTTTGTTTTTGTTTTTTGTTTTTTGTGTAGATCTCCTGGGTGACGTCCGTCGATGTCTAGCTGGGTGTTGCACCCAACGTGGTTTGCTGTTGGTGTAGTCGTGTATGTCAAGGGTGTTGTCCATTAATTTCATAATGCGATGTCGTCGGTCGAGCTTCATGAGGGATGAGCTGAGGTATACTTCTACTTCTACTTCTACGACGATACTCAGCAGGATCCAAAAGTCAGGATGTAGTGCTGTAGGTTAAAGTCTTCGTTGCAATGCATGTTGTCGTCGTCGTTTGTTAATTTCGTGTCATATTTAGTGTTGTTTTCAGCAGACAAAATCGAAATATGTAAATGTTCACTTCAATTCCTGGTCCTCACAAAAAGTAGAAGGAATAACATTCTACAAAACCGGGTTCTCCACCATGTCGTGTTGGGATCGGTGTATTATATATTGGCAGTAGGAGAGGTACATAAATATGAAGAAGCAAGGAGAGATCGACTTGTAATTCCTGAGTCATAACAAGAGTATTAATTATCTCCAAACTTTGGAGAATCAAATCAGTCACATCATAAACTTCCACACTAAAACACAACATGAAGAGAGAGCCAGCTAGAAAGAGGGTGTTGATCTATTGGTGATCGAAACTCAACTCCCCTTCAGAAAGCCAGAACATGTCATATTTATACAGGAGGATACAAGTATAATATGAGGGTAGGTTTAATACATTGTGTCAATGGGACAAAGACATGAATGAGAGCCGTCAAAACAATGGACTACTTCATAGTTTTATGTATAGGACTTATAAATATAACAGAGGTGGTCTTTCCTGGGAAGGGAATTATGGATGCCCTTGGTCTTTCTATGGGGAAGGATTATAAGATATAAACTGGGCTTTTAATTGCATCTCAAATTGGGCATCTTGTCAGGGTATAAATATGAGGGTACTTCATAATTAACTGGGTTTTGGGACAATATTACACAACAGTAACAGTGGTGGTGATGCGGATTTGTTAACAATATTTATATTGTACTATGGAGTAATATGAGCACGTTGGTATTTGTAAGCGAACGAGAGTGATAAAGTAATATACAATTTACATTTAATATGTAAAGATATAAAGAAAGTGTTTAATATAATTATTATAACAGTCATGAAACACATATAGGGCACCACAAGTTAATTGTTCTGGATTTCCAAATAAATGGAAGTTCATATTGCAATAATGGTTGTAGAGAACAACTCAGCACGATAGTATTTTTAAGCGAACCGTTAGTGTTGAAGTCATTCATGAATATAAATATGTAAAAATATAAAGAAAGTGTTATGTCTTATCTGGCGTATTTTGGGGATAAATATCACTTTCACAACATACATATGCTCAATTCTTCGCTCGCTCGCGACATTGTGAACCCAGAAAATTAATATTTTAGCAAGTGGGTTCAGCCCCCCCCCCCCCCCCCCAGATGAAAATGTCAACAAATTGCTCGCGCATAACTTAAACTCGGGGAATGTTGATATCGGACAAGAAACGTGACTTGAGCCTGCCCCCTTTCCAAAATTGTGCCCGCTTGTATGTACCAGTACGGTGCTTTTAATATGACCTTGTCAGTATTGGTAAGTCGAGTTAACGGTCTGCGCGATTTCCAAATTTCCGCCCCCCCCCCCCAATTGGAAAATCCTGGATCCGCGCCTGTAACATATTGTAATTTAATATGGGCCACCAGAGCCAAAATCAACTCTATTTATTTATTGCAAAAAAAAACCAATATTTTACAAACTGAAAACCCTAACAGTATTCGACATAAATTCGCTACAAAGTTTACTGATCATGTTTAAATATTTAAATAATATGCCCCTCTTTCATTTCAAAAACGTTTACACTATGAATAAAGCTATTCACACTTACCCTACCCGTAATTTCTCAAATTTTCATCTAAACCGGAAATTACTTATTGCGCATAGATCCATAAGTCACCATGGTCCTGACCTATGGAACTCTCTCCCAGAATATATTAAGTTATTAAAACGATGTTATTATCAGAATACTCAAGGTAGAATTTCTGTGTCAACTCTTCATTCTTCATCATGTCATCTCTTCTTTCATTCGAATCATTATCACCATCGTCATCATCATCATCATTATCATCATCATCATCATCATCATCATCATTTTCGTCATCATTATCATCCTCATCTGCATCACCATCATCGAAATTTGTATTTTTAATTACCTTTCCGTTTCTGCTTCATAAATGTGTTAATATATTTCATGAGTTTTTGTCTGGGGCTGTCGTATTTATCAAGCAATCTGCTAACAATGACAGTCCTTCTTCCGCAAATAATTTTATAATGTGTTATAATGTTTGAGGAAATTTATTATTTGTGACAGTTTATCATTTCGTTTTTGAAAATAACAGTTTATATATGAATATGTATTTGCTAATTTATGATTCATTGTCAGTAAAATACTTGTACTTTATATTATTGTTATCGAAAAAAACTGTAAACTTACATGAATCCAGAAGAAAATCAAATCAAATCAAATCAAAAATTGCAATGCTATTTAACAAGGGACAGAACATAGTACCAGTAATACAGATTATTAAACTATTATAAGAGCCCTTTTACGAACTCTCTTGATTATTTATCTCTTATTAAAAAGTGCCGGGCCGAGATGCGATTTTTCATAGATTTGCTGTAGATTTTTCAGAAAGCGTCGGGTTAACTTGACCCAACACTTTAGCGACAATGAAGAGAGGTGGTTTTCACAAACGTTACACCCTATCCTTCAGGAATTATGGCTTAATTATCTACAAAAGTTCGCGAAACATAAAGACATGAAGACCCGATGGCACGAAATGATCCATTCAGAAAAGACGCATTCAAAAACTTTCCTATTTTGCCAAGGCATTACATCTTACATGCAATTGACAATGACATTGTCATTGAGGCCTCTAAGCGACTCAGATGACTTAGCATTTTAATTTATATACAAACTATTCTAATAACACTATAATTTGTGAACAGCTAAATAAAAAGTACAAAATCAACCTCTAAAAACTTAATCTGGCATTCTATAGGGTAACGGATAAGGAGGATGACGAAATAAGGAATAACATAAAACTGTCGGCCTTGGGTTACGTGACGGACCTAATTTATGTTATTTTAAAGGGATAGTTGAGTTTTGAGGGCGCTCCACAATATATTCTTTTGTGAGATAATGAAAATCTGAATATCAAACTTGATAGAACATACAATTTACATGACAAAATCCTCTTTGTTTGATCAAAATCGGTTCAGAGACGACTAAAATATCCATAAATATAACCATTTTTAATATTTGTGGGGCACCACAAATATTCGATAATTTTTAATCAGCCGTTGAAAAACGAGATAGTGCCTTATACTTTTTTTCCAGCCAATGCCAATGTTGGCTTTTCATGTTGGTTATAATACGCACAACCAGCCGGTCCGTGTATTGATATTATGAAATAATTAATCAATAAACGATCACCATATTTTTTTGAAAGAGGAACTGAATTGGGTACTCGTAAATTCCACACATTTTGGGGTCTAAAATTACCTTCAAAGCAATTTTAGGTCCTAAAAGGGCACTAGAAATGTCATGAATAAGAATAAGAGCAATAACCATGCGCATTGAAGGCATTCGTGGTCTATAAAAAGAACTCAACTATCCCTTTAAAGGTAATGCAAAGTTTGGGGAAATTTTGCAAATTGGATGGATAGCAATTCTTTAAGATGTTGATATAATATGGATGCCTCTTGGGATGTATTTAGCACTAGAAACTTTAGCCCATAAAACACTTCTGCTTTTGAGAAATGGAATAATTGAAAATTTACCGGTGCTCCCAGTAAATTTCAAATTAAATACATGTATTTCAAAAGCGCCATTCCATGGTAGCTGCGACCATGAAAATCTCAGAGTATGCAGTTCTGATATATAATTTCCAAACGGGAATAGCGATTCGGTCGATTGAAGTCAAGAAACATTGTTTTAAAGCTAAAGTAATATTTGTCTTGAGAGGGCGATATACAACATAAAAAGTTAATTATTTACAATTTCATCACTTTATTTAAACTCGATTTAAACCGCGACAACGATCATTGAATATTGTAAAATCGCATTTGTTCCTTATGTTCATTTGAACCAAATTCATGACCCCTAACCAAAACTTTGTATTACGTATCAGATTGTATTTAACCTTGCAAAATATCTTTGCATAAGTTACATTTGAGTTGCCTTTCATATGTTCATTTGAACCAAATTCATGACCCCTAACCAAAACTTTGTATTACGTATCAGATTGTATTTAACCTTGCAAAATATCTTTGCATAAGTTACATTTGAATCTCATATTTTGAACATAGTAGGCCAACTCAAAAGAATGGTCATATTCGAAAATATCAAATATTTGTAGTCTTAGTAAAATTACGCCGGATACATTGTGGCATTTCATAGCCAAATAGTTTACAGTCTCTTGTCAATCCAGGGCTATGAGATAGTTCTTCCAATTGATGATCGGATAACCGCGAGTAGTAATTCATAAGAACAGTATCATTCGAACTGTGCGTTGTTCTCCTCATTAAATCCCCATCTGGAAGCCGGATTTCTGATTGCATTTGATCAATAAGGAATTTTTTATCCGTCGCTAGGGTTTCATAGGTACCGATGAAATCGTAGCTTAAAGTGCACGGGTGGCATAACTCATAGATATCCTCCCAATGTACGTTTTTTATAGCATCTGCTTTTAGACCTGTGTAAAATGTCACGAATTCTACAAAACTGATTCTATTTGAGGGGTACATTTTGGCCAGATCTGGTTCATATTTACGAATCCATTTTTTAACACTCGACTGAAATGGATACGTATACTTATCCGGTGGTAGTTCTAATTTGTCCCGGAAAACCGAAAGCAGCCTGGTGTACGGGTTTCGAACAAAGAAGAAACTCTTGTATGCCGACAGCGCCATCTTCGCTTTGTCCCTCGAAATCGTGGAAAGTTTTAAGAAAACCTCGTCGGCTTTATGATGCGTGCCTACAGACCTGTTGTGCATGAATTCTGGATATCCATGTATCGCCAGAAATAATCTTTTCCAACTCGTTGTCGCTACTTTAGGAGCGTCGCAATACATCATCTTTAATTTCGGGAAAACAAAGACGTGATCAAACTGTTTAATCATGGACAAGGGATCGGCCTTGATGACATTGGTCCTATTCAGATCTTCACAGACCGTTTTTAACTTGCGCTTCCTCTCCTTCTGTATTTCTTCCTGGTTGTATCTTGGTGATGGTGCAGTGTTTGTGACCTGTGGGGGGGATACAAAATGAAAGGCATTATTAACATTGAAGCGCGGTAGTGATAGCAGTCAAAATGTGGCGGGACTTGACTATAGATTGATTGATTGATTTTTATTCGACAAGCTTCCAACATACAACAATATACAATAATTACAGATCAAAAATAAGTCAGCTTGAACAGGATAACTCACGTTGATGATATTAATTTATTTTCTTACGAATACATCCGAAAATCCTTCATTGATTAGGTGTCATCGACATTCTTTTTTCTTTTTTTTCATGATATTTCTCATAATTTCCAAACAACTTGATACCATGTTTATCTCTTTATGACCAATAATAACGGAATGAGCGTCCGTTCAAGATAAATGTCCGTGCGCGCAAGATGTTGTAATACATATCGGGCCAAAACATGCCTATACAAAATCCATTATTATCTTTTTCGGACGCACCGGGACCCCCAATTTATTTTTCATTTTTGGATCGAGTATGAGTCGCAGATATGATTTCATGTCTCATTTAGCCATTATAAATATTGTGACGTCATCATAATGGCCTTGGAACTCAAAGTACATGTTGGGATCGCGGTTGAAATTGAGACTATGCCAAGGTCCGTTTGCCAGCTTTGCATGTAATGTCTATGGGACAGATTTTGGTCTATTAATAATTTTTTAAAGATACTAGGCCAAATAAACAAAAACATGTTTAGCGTCCTGTCTTTCTGAAAATGAGAAGGAGGAGGCCCTTTTTTTTTTTTTTTTTTTTTTTTTTTTTCTTTCTTCAAAATGGCCGCTCGGTACATTTTCCCTGACAGTCGGGCTAATTTTCAAGATGGCCGCCGGAATTTTTATTTTTTATATTTTTTTTAAATATCAGACATAGATCATTTTAGCAGTGTTTTTCTTTTCTTTCTTTTTCTATAAAAAAAAAATTAAAAGGAGGCGGCCCCAAAAAAGGAAGCGGGCTGGGACGCTAAACATGAATATTTTTGTACATGGCCCTATGTCCCTTTTGCAGCCAACATCAAATTCTGTAGAACTTTGCAGGAATTTATTATGAATATGTCAACTCATTATGTCCTATATAGGCCTATTTGTGAAATTTAAACATTAGCAGTGTCCTAGTATTCAAACTATACAAGGAAACCCGTTTACCTCTAGACTTCACTGTCAGACATTAGGAACATTTAGATTCGCACGAAGACAATGGGGATTGCTACGATCGACGTCCATGCAAATCTAAAAGTCCCTACTATTGAGTGACTGACTGACATCTTCTTTTCTTTGGTAATAACATAAATAAAATGAGCTGTTAAAGGTATGATCATTTGTCTACATCAATAACCTACTACTTGTAATGGCCAAAATTAACCTGACTGAATCGTTGTGCAGCACAAAACGTACGACCATTCAGTAAACGGGTCTGAAAATCAAGCATATTACTTAGGTGATTGCAATCACTTAACCCTAATAAGGCCGGGGCCCATTTTGGCCCCCCCCCCCCCCTCCACGATTTTTCTGATTGTTCGAGAGCGCATATGGATCGCGCCTCGCCGCTCGCTGACTTTTTTCTTTAGAGTCTTGCGCATCTTTAAAAAAAAAAAAAATCGGACCTACAATTACAAGGTCACGTGACCTTTTGTCTTTGCATGTCAGCCCGAAAATCGCTCATTTTTGTGATTTGTGTACAAAACATATGGAAATGTTATTTTTCAAAATAGTTGAATTGTAGGAAGAAATGAAAAAAACAAAAAACAATAACATACATAAGTTAAAAAAACAATGAAATTATCAAAACAAGAGATAACATAAGGAATAAGATGGCTCTTCCAATTTTTTTGGTCGTATTGTTGTTCCAATTGGTCTAATGAATATATGTAGTGAAAAAGAATGCTTAAATATGAATAATATATGATTTATGGGTAAAAATATGATTTTATGACGTTATTTGCATAAATTACCATAAATATGCAAATGAGTGATTTTTTTCAAAAAATTGAAATTATCATAATGTTCTATACACTTCAGTTGACATGCGTGCACATTTTTGCGGAGATCGGCCGTTTCACGGCCGAGATCTTAAGGGGGGGCATAATGCCCCCCCCCCCCCCCGGCCATAGTAAGACTTCAAATAGCCCGGCCTTATTAGGGTTAAGTCGATTCGACAACTAATTGTCGTTATTTTCCCACTATTAAAGCCCTTTCGTTTTAAGGGAAGTTCTATATATTTTCTTTCAAATGCCGTTGGAATTTAAACTTTTCATTTTTTGGCCTGCAAATGGGACTCCCATACCAGTGACCCAGGTTTGATTCCAGGTGTGTCATTTTGTTTTCATTTTGTTTTGTTTTGTTGCTGTTGTTTTATATTTGATTTTATCACCTTCTTCGACTACTATAGCATAATCATACTATCATAACAAAATGTAATACGATGCCTTATTTGCGTGTTATATCTATGGGAGAGGAATGTCAATAATTTGCATACAACCCTGTGGGAAATCTGATTTCTTGTCGTGTATTTAACTATATAGGGTTTAGATAAAGCCCAGTTATGGTCATGCAATTGCATTGTGAAAGAAACATTGTGGAATCGATCAGAAAGGTTGATCATCTAGCATATCAGTATTGGTGTGCACTGCAAGGTTCTGGAATCATCAAAATGATAAGAAATTTTGCCCAGTCTTGGTAAAGTTACAAACACTGTGTACACAGAAAGATGTATAGGGGACTACGCAAAACGTGCGCGATACGTGCGCGATATTTATCAGGTCCAATTAGATATAATATTTTACCAAATATATCAATTAGTAGGTGGTTTCTCGGCAATATTTGTATCATTACGTATTAATCAAAACATATTCTTTTACATGATTGGTAATAAGAGCTTCCATTTTTTGAGAGGGGGACGTTTCCAAAACTGGTCTTTACCTTTAATCTCCAAACTTTGCTAGAATATCAAATCGCCCTTTTCTATGCTTGTCTCCTTTCCAAACGTTTAAAAAATGTCCAGTTATTCAGCCCAGGTATATGCAATGTTTACGTCTCTCCCACGGACATAGAATTGTTTACATGTCTATACTTCTCTCTTTCTCTAAATTAAATTATATTAACGCTGTAGATATTGAATGCATCGTGTTCCATTGCATCTCTCTCTCTCTCTCTCTCTCCTCTCTCTTGCTCTGTTTCCCTTCTCCTCCCTTGTTCTGTCCCCTCTCCTTTTGTTGCTCTGTCTTTGCATAATTATCTCTCTCTCTCTTTACTCTTTCACCCTCTCCCTATCTCTGTCTCCCTCTATCTCTCTTGCCTTGCCACCCTCTTCTTCTCTTCCTCTGCCTCTGTCCTTCTCTGTTTCTTCTCTCTCACCTTCTACCTTTCCCGCCTCTGGTTCTCGTTCTCCCTCTTTTATGTTTTGTAATGTTCCTTAATTTTCTCTAGCTCTTCCCTCTGTCCTTGGTATTCTTATTTCACCCCTTCCATGTTTACCATGGAGAGAAACATAAATTGAAATACATTAGTAAACAGGTCTTTTAATTGTTATTATTATACTCACATAATCATTATTTTCATCATTATTATCATTATCACCTATATCAACCTGATTTTTAAATCAGCATGATTACTAATGACGAATTGAATGATTCGTATTATTATTATTATTATCATTATTATAATTATCATAATTATTATTATTATTATTGTCATCATCATCATCGTCGTAGTCATCGTCACTGCCGGGCACTACCAGTGCCTTAAAAGGACGTCACATTACCTTAAAAGGATGTCACACGTGGCAGTCCATGTTATCGTCGTGTAAATCTAAAAGTCCCTAATATCAGAGTCATCTTCACAATCATCGTCATTATCACTGTCACCATCATTATATTTGTTCAATTTTTAGCACTGTTCAGCGTGCTGAAAATGGTCCTTACCTTCAATAGCTCAGATCGGTCATGCTGAATGGGTGTTTGAAAGACCACATGTTCTGAAGAAGAAAAAAACGGGAAGCTTAATACATTAATTTGCGGGCGTAAACTGGATGATATATTTATTGATATTTAATGGGCCTATCATTTTCTTTAAATATTTCACATCTCAAATCGAAGTGATCTAGATTCAGCGACTAAACCACAAAAAAGCTGACTATACAGCGAAAAATCTGTATGCATATACAGTCAAACCTATCCATAGCGACCGCTCAAGGGAAACACACAAAGTGGTCTTTGTAGACAGGTTCCTTTAGTACATGTTTCAATGAGAAACCATTTTCAAGGGAAAAACAAAAAAATGTGGCCGTTGTAGACAGGTGGTCACTAAAGCAGGTTTGACTGTATACATATTTATTATATATACATAATTCAATTCGGAAAATCCTTCGTCAATAATTGAAACAAAAATACTTGATACAGTAGTTCATTATTGAACTCTCAAGGACTTTTATTTAAACTGCTTAAATATGTATAGGTTTTTGCGTCCAATTTCACACTTTTTTTCATTTGCACTCGCATCGTTAAATCAGCTTTCAAATTCAAAATCCGTCATTCAAATTCACTATCCGTGCAATCAATTGTTAAATCGGGCTTATGCCGAAAGGGTGGGTAGCGCCGCGTCCCGTCATGTTGACTTGAACGCGACCATTCGTCCAAAGCCCCCCCCCCCCCGGTTTGGCCGAAAGGGTCCGTTGGGAGTGTCGCGTCGCGTTAACTTGAACGCTACCATTCGTCCAAAGCCCCCCCCCCCCGGTTTTGCCGAAAGGGAGTGCCAGTAAAAATATTAAAAAGATGGAGAAGCAGAACTATCCGTTTATCGTCCTCTGGACGGCAATGCATTATGGCTCAAGGCATGGGCGCACAGAGGTTTTTTTTATGTTGGAGACCCGGGTAAAATGCAATAAATTATTGAAAATGTATTGCATTTCCTTTGTTTTTTTTAATTTATGGAAACTGCCCCCTACCCTTGCCCCCGCTGCGTACAGTCATGGTTCAGTGACAAAGCAATGGCCTCGTAACTGTGAGGCCCCAGAATCAAAACCGTGTCGATGTGCCATATTAGTGCCCTTTTGTGGGGCATTAATCCTCATTACTGTCATTTATGACTTAAGGGCGTAGGTCCCCTAAACTAACACGGGTTTGTGGAAAAACACCCAAAACAAACATATATACACACATTGAAATAAATACATCTTTTTAAAAAGGACATTTTGACCGTTTAGAGGCTGTTTTTATTGTATTCATGACCAGACTGCATGAGGCAGTGCTAGACGCGTACATCTTTCCATGACAAAGTAATGTAAATACATTCATCGTATTATTGAGGTGCCCTCGTGTGAAAACAAGATACGGTGATAGAGCACTTTCTGTAGCCGCCCCCCCCCCCCGCCAGTTGTGGAATAGCCTCCCGTCCTTCATCCAAACTGCTCCTTCTATATTCACCTTCAAAGTAATGTTAAAAACCCATCTGTTCTAATCCATATCATGAATTTTGTCTTCTCTAAACATGTCAAATAAATAAATGATGTCGTACTAATTGGTATGAAATAAGTCATCTTTAGCATAACTTAAGTTAGATTAAGTTGATTTATTCATTTATCTGTAACAAACTGTTATTTCATAACGTAACATAGCGTAACATAAGCCTACTGTTTTAGAATGGAATGAAGTATTTTTTTCTTGTGATGTAGATGAGGCCTATGATCATAACTTTGTTGTTCGTAAAGTGAAGAAAAGAAAACTGCCACGAAAACCTTGGATAACCCCTTCACTGTTAAAAAAGATTAATAAAAAGTATAGATTATATAAAACATTTTGTAAGAAAAGAAACAACAGCAATGAATGTAAATATAAACATTTTAGAAATAAATTAAACTCAATCCTACAGTCTGTAAGAAAAAAATATTTTTGTGATTTATTACAGAAGAATAGGAATAATATGTCTAAAACTTGGGAAGTTATTAATGATTTATTAGGAAAGAGAAGAAAATGCCAATATCCTAATTATTTTCTTAAAGATAAGGACAAGTTAACTGATCGTCAATTGATTGTAAATGAATTTAATTCTTATTTTTCTAGTATTGCTACAAAACTAAAATCTCAACATATTCAGAAACCGAAATGCAATTTTAGTTCATTTTTACGAGATCCTTGTAGCAAATCAATATTTTTTCATCCTACCAATGTAACAGAAGTTTTAAATATTGTCAAATTGCTCAATCCAACCAAGAGCACAGATTTTGAAGGAATAAGTCAGTTCATTATAAAAACATGTTATACATTTCATTGTCAAACCAATTGTTTTTATATGTAATCTTTCCTTCTTGTCAGGAAGAGTTCCCAAGAATTTTAAAGTAGGAAAAATCATACCCATATTTAAAAAAGGTGATCCCCACATATTCTCTAACTATCGACCAATAACATTACTCCCCTGTTTTTCTAAGATACTGGAGAAATTAATTTATAATAGGCTCTTTAATCATATTAATAAAAATAATCATCTGACTGTTTCTCAATATGGTTTTAGAAAAAAATCATCATGTGGACATGCTCTGACCTTCATGATTACATACTCAATAAATTAGATAATATATTGCATACATTAGGCTTGTTTCTTGATTTGTCGAAAGCTTTCGATGTTATTAACCACGATATTCTCCTCACTAAATTAAAACATTTTGGTATACGCGGTATTGCTTGGGAATGGTTCAGGGACTATTTAAGTGATCGTATTCAATTCACATCATACAACAGCTTTATTTCTGACAGAGAGAGGATCCAGTATGGAGTCCCACAGGGCTCCATGCTGGGTCCTCTCCTATTTTTAATTTACATAAATGACCTTAGTTCTGCTTCATCTTTTTTTCATTTTGTCTTATTTGCTGACGACACAAACCTGATTGCATCTCATAATGATTTTGATAAATTAATGTCAGAAGTAAATAATGAATTAGAAAAGGTTGTTGAATGGTTTAATGCTAATGAATTGATTATAAATTATGACAAAACAAGTGTACTTTATTTTCATAATAAAACTAATCCTGGCAATATTAATGATGTACAAATATTTATAAACAATATAAGTTTAAACGTGTCCTCTTCTGTTAAATTTCTTGGTATCCTTTTGGATGATACTTTATCTTTTCAGGATCATCGAGTGTATATAACTAACAAAATATCTAAAAACATTGGTGTTCTTTGTAAATTACGTGTATTTCTGCCTGAAAAAGTATTGTTTATGTTGTATAATTGTTTAATTTTGCCTTACTTACATTACTGTAACATCACCTGGGCCGGCGTGGGAACAACTAAACTAGAACCTCTCCATAAACTTCAAAAGAAAGCTTTAAGAATATGTACAAACTCCCATTATCAAGCTCATTCACGTCCCCTGTTTTTTCGCCTAAGAACACTCAATATTTATGATATTCATAAAAATTCAAAGTGCTATTATGATGTATAATGTTTATAATAATTATGTACCTAAAAGAGTTTGTCAAATGTTTATCCTTAATAAATCTGTTCATTCGTATAATACTCGTTCCTGTATCAAATATCATTATCCAAAGGTCTCTATTCAGTTAATGCTTTACTCCTTTAGACATAATGGTCCCCGTATTTGGAATGATTTAACTGATAAGATAACATTATGCACAACTATATCATCCTTTAAAGTTCTATTGAAGAGACAGTTGGTCTCTTCTTATTTCCCTTAACTCTTTCTTTTTAGTTGTTCTACCTTGCAATGTACCATGCATGTGTGTGCGTGTGTGTGCGTGTGTGTGTGTGTGAATGGTGTGTGTGTGTGTGTGTGTGTATCTATAATGTGTAGTATCTTATTTATATATTGTTATTATTGTCGTAACGTGTACAACCATGTAATCTCGTTATTTATTATTTATGTCAGGGGACTATTGTACATACAAGTTTTTCAAACTTCCTTTTTAGTCTCCAATTTCTTAATTCCTGAATTGTAAGATTTTGATTGTTTCATGTTACTTATTATGTTATGGTTTTAAGATTGAAATAAATGAACTGAACTGAACTACTGTAATTTTGTACTGAATAATACTTTGTAATCGTGGTGCTGTCGTCCCGGTGTGACCGCGTAGAATGTTACCCGCACCGATCGTCCGCCTATTAGAGATCGATCGAGAGCGGACGATCGGTGCGGATTTTATCCGCGCAGAATGTCCGTGTCGGACATTCCGTGCGCGCCTCAAATGTCCGACGGACAATCTGTGCGGAAGAGGTCTCGCACCAATAGTCCGCCTGCCGCACCGAATGTCCGTACTCTAGTCCACACGTATACACATTCAATACAAGTATAAATATAATGAATGAAACGACTGGATAACCCATATTCAGCTTTGCCAGCTAGCTAGGGATGACACTACAGGTCTTCCCGGTGCGGATCAAGGGGGGGGGGGGGGGGCCTTGACCCCCAACCGCCAACAAAAAAATGAAGAGAGAGAGAGAGAGAAGGTAAAGCGGAGAGTAAGGGAAAGGAAGAAGAGGAAGAAGAAAAGAAAAGGGGGGAACAAATGAGATCGGGAGCGAAAGGCCTTCGCCACCCCCCCCCCCCCCCCCTCAGCAAAAGAGAGAGAGAGAGAGAGAGAGAAGGAAGGAAAATAAGGGAAAGGGAAAGAAGAGACAAAGGGAAAGGAAGAAGAAGAAGAAAAAGGGGAAAGAAGAAGATCTGGGGGGGGGGGGGCGAAAGGGCTTTGCCTCCCAGGCTGTTGCCCCCCCCCCCCCAGCAAAAAGAAAGAGAGAAGGAAGAGAAGGGAAATAAAAAAGGGGAAAGACGAGATAAAGGGAAGAAAAGAAAAGAAGGGGGATATCAGTTGCAGTTTTCCCGCCAAAAAGTTGGGGATCGGGGGGGGCAAATGGCTCTTGTCTCCCCCCCCCCCCTTCTACAGCAAACTTAAAAGAGAGAGAAAAGAAGAGAAGGGGAAGGGAAAGAAAAGAAAGGTACGGAGATCAATTGTGATTTTTCCCACCAACGCGGTGTGGATCGGGGGCGAAAGGCCTTCGCCTGCCCTCCCCTGGCCCCTCAGCAAACAAAAAGAGAGAGAGAGAGAGGGAAGGAAAAGAAGGGAAAGGGAAAGAAGAGAGAAGAGGAAAGGAAGAAGAAAAGAAAAAGGGGTCCGACAGGGCCTTGCCGCCCATGCTGTTGCCCCCCCCCCCCCCGCAAAACAAGAGAGAAGGAAGGAAAGGGAAAGAAACAAAAGAAGAAAACAAAAGAAGGGATATCAGTTGCAATTTTCCTGCAAACAAGATGTGGATCGCGGAAAAAGAAGCGGAAAAATGATCAATAAGCGGGTGGGGGGGGGGGGGGGGGTAAGAGGACATTTTTTTTTTTTGGTCTCGAAATTTGGAAATTTGACATTTTGTTCCTTTGGGGGGGGGGGTTAGGTCACCTTTCTTAGGTCGGCCATGGGAATTTTTTTTTTTTTTTTTTTTTTTAATAAAAAAAAAATATCCGAAAAGGGGGTTTGAGGGGGGTTTACACACAAAAACTACCAAAGGGGAGGGGTTAACCCCCAAACCCCCCCCCCCCCTGCGTACGCGCCTGATGTACATGTAAGTGTATCATTAATATCATTCATATTGTTTAATTACATCTTGTGAAATAGTATGCATTCAAGCTTTTGGGAATTTTTTTTTTGGTGTATTTGTATGAAAGATAGCATTTTGAGCTTATAATGCACATGTTGCAATTTCAGGTGCAACTTAGAGTTCAAATATGGGTTACGCACGGCCAGGCATTAGTGTAGGAAATCTTCAAATGTTAATCAGGTATATGACCAAATTACTTGTCTGTTGCCTTACGTAAAAATTATATTTAGTCAGGCCTGAATTGAGTCGCAAAACAATCATTGTGTTAAAAGGAAAATAACATATTTGATGACATTCGAAATTCCCAAATAACCAATACGATTGGAGAGCGAGTACTCGTTTTGTTTTTCTTCAAAAATTACTGAACTATAAATAGTTGGCCCGGATACTTGAGCCTCTCACAAAACGCAAGTATAGGCCTGATGTGTCGTCAGGGGCGTTGCTAGACCTTTTTCAGTGGGGGGGGGGGTATAGAGGCCAACGATTACCGACAAAACAAGCCACCAATTACCGACAAAATTAAATGTCCCAATATCTACAAAATAATTAATGTAACCCTATAAACCCGAGGCCAAAGGCTAAATTGTTATGCGCAAATGGTCATTTTCGTCGACGACATAAATATACAAATTATTTCGTCAACTTAGTAAGCATCATAGCTATATATTTTAATGCAGGCGCGTAGGTAGGATCTTATTTAAGGGAGGGGCGGTATTGAGCAAGCGAATCACTTAAAGAGCACGCAAAGCGCTTCCTTGGTGGGCTAGGGGGTGGGTGAAAGGCCTCCCGCGCGAAGCGCGGTAGCTTAGACGTTTCATTAATTTATTATAAAAAGAAGACGATTTGTTGTATACCGTTCTCTACTCTTAACCCTAATTGTCTGAATTCAGTTTTCCACTCTCGCGCGAAGCGCGGGAGCTTGGACGTTTCATTAAATTATTAGAAAAAGAAGACGATTCATTGTACCGACTCTAAATCATTGTCTGAATTTTCTAAAATGTTTCTTTGTCCGATAAAAAGTCACAGTTCGAAGGGGACAAAATTGCTGGCCGACCGACATTAAAAAAAATCCCACCGGCTTCAACCTCACACCCCCCCCCCCTTTAGCGACGCCCCTTAATGTAGGGTGGCCTGAGCGGGTAGGCACAGGGCGTGGTTCTAACTTACAGAGACACTTAAGACACCCTTATTTCATGATTGCGTGTGTTGACCTGCCCTGGGCTTTACAACTTTAAACCTCTATTTTGCATATATAGGTATTTACATGTTCATTTATATAATAAAAGGAAATAATAAATATTCAGATATCATAGGTAGCAAATAAAGGATGACTAACAGAGGAATGACAACAAACAGATAGGAGAGGATGATCAAGCATAATGATGTGCACC